>CM065710.1:37253081-37275581 GCA_017654935.2 Phymorhynchus buccinoides | reverse complement strand
ACATGCAGCAAAAGAACAAAAAACATGCAGCAACTAAGAAAGAAACTTATGGTTTTATTTATTGAATAAGTTATTAAAAAACAGAAAAGAGCAGTTAACCCTTTGTGCACTGCCCATTGGCCCTGCGACTGCACTCCCAGCCTGCAGGGGTTAACCCTTTGTGCACCACCAATTGGCCCTGCGACTGCACTCCCAGCCTGCAGGGGTTAACCCTTTGTGCACCGCCAATTGGCCCTGAAGCTGCACTCCCAGCCTACAGGGGTTAACTGGAAGCTGCACTAGGGGGCCCAACAATTTGTCAGGTACTGGTAGCTGCACTAGGGGGCCCAACAATTTGTCAGGTACTGGTACAGGTAGCTGCACTAGGGGGAGCAACAATTTGTCAGGTACAGGTACAGGTAGCTGTACTAGGGGGCCCAACAATTTGTCAGGTACAGGTACTGGTAGCTGCACTAGGGGCCCAACAATTTGTCAGGTACAGGTACAGGTAGCTGCACTAGGGGGCCCAACAATTTGTCAGGTACAGGTACTGGTAGCTGCACTAGGGGGCCCAACAATTTGTCAGGTACAGGTACTGGTAGCTGCACTAGGGGGCCCAACAATTTGTCAGGTACAGGTACTGGTAGCTGCACTAGGGGGCCCAACAATTTGTCAGGTACAGGTACTGGTAGCTGCACTAGGGGGCCCAACAATTTGTCAGGTACAGGTACTGGTAGCTGCACTAGGGGGCCCAACAATTTGTCAGGTACAGGTACTGGTAGCTGCACTAGGGGGCCCAACAATTTGTCAGGTACAGGTACTGGTAGCTGCACTAGGGGGCCCAACAATTTGTCAGGTACAGGTACTGGTAGCTGCACTAGGGGGCCCAACAATTTGTCAGGTACAGGTACTGGTAGCTGCACTAGGGGGCCCAACAATTTGTCAGGTACAGGTACTGGTAGCTGCACTAGGGGGCCCAACAATTTGTCAGGTACAGGTACAGGTAGCTGCACTAGGGGGCCCAACAATTTGTCAGGTACTGGTAGGTAGGGGGCCCAACACAGGTACTGGTAGCTGCACTAGGGGGCCCAACAATTTGTCAGGTACAGGTACAGGTAGCTGCACTAGGGGCCCAACAATTTGTTACAGGTGTCAGGTACAGGTACTGGTAGCTGCACTAGGGGGCCAACAACAACTGGTAGCTTTGTCAGGTCAGGTACTGGTAGCTGCACTAGGGGGCCCAACAATTTGTGTCAGGCACTAGGGGGCCCAACAACAGGTACAGGTAGCTGCACTAGGGGGCCCAACAATTTGTCAGGTACAGGTACAGGTAGCTGCACTAGGGGGCCCAACAATTGTCAGGTACAGGTACTGGTAGCTGCACTAGGGGGCCCAACAATTTGTCAGGTACAGGTAGCTGCACTAGGGGGCCCAACAATTTGTCAGGTACAGGTACAGGTAGCTGCACTAGGGGGCCCAACAATTTGTCAGGTACAGGTACAGGTAGCTGCACTAGGGGGCCCAACAATTTGTCAGGTACAGGTACAGGTAGCTGCACTAGGGGGCCCAACAATTTGTCAGGTACAGGCACTGGTAGCTGCACTAGGGGGCCCAACAATTTGTCAGGTACAGGTACTGGTAGCTGCACTAGGGGGCCCAACAATTTGTCACTGGTAGCTGCACAGGGGGCCCAACTGGTAGCTGCACTAGGGGGCCCAACAATTTGTCAGGTACTGGTAGCTGCACTAGGGGGCCCAACAATTTGTCAGGTACAGGTACTGGTAGCTGCACTAGGGGGCCCAACAATTTGCCCAACAATTGTGTCAGGTACAGGTACTGGTAGCTGCACTAGGGGGCCCAACAATTTGTCAGGTACAGGTACTGGTAGCTGCACTAGGGGGCCCAACAATTTGTCAGGTACAGGTACAGGTAGCTGCACTAGGGGGCCCAACAATTTGTCAGGTACAGGTACTGGTAGCTGCACTAGGGGGCCCAACAATTTGTCAGGTACAGGTACTGGTAGCTGCACTAGGGGGCCCAACAATTTGTCAGGTACTGGTAGCTGCACTAGGTACTGGTAGCTGCACTAGGGGGCCCAACAATTTGTCAGGTACAGGTACAGGTAGCTGCACTAGGGGGCCCAACAATTTGTCAGGTACAGGTACAGGTAGCTGCACTAGGCCCAACCCAACAATTTGTCAGGTACAGGTACAGGTAGCTGCACTAGGGGGGCCACTGGTAGCTGCACTAGGGGGCCCAACAATTTGTCAGGTACAGGTACTGGTAGCTGCACTAGGGGGCCCAACAATTTGTCAGGTACAGGTACAGGTAGCTGCACTAGGGGGCCCAACAATTTGTCAGGTACAGGTAGCTGCACTAGGGGGCCCAACAATTTGTCAGGTACTGGTAGCTGCACTAGGGGGCCCAACAATTTGTCAGGTCAGGTAGCTGCACTAGGGGGCCCAACAACAGGTAGCTGCACTAGGGGGCCCAACAATTACTGGTAGTGCACAGGGGGGCAACAATTTGGTAGCTGCACTAGGGGGCCCAACAATTTGTCAGGTAGCTGCACTACAGGTACAGGTAGCTGCACTAGGGGGCCCAACAATTTGTCAGGTACAGGTACAGGTAGCTGCACTAGGGGGCCCAACAATTTGTCAGGTACAGGTACAGGTAGCTGCACTAGGGGGCCCAACAATTTGTCAGGTACAGCCCAACAATTACAGGTAGCTGCACTAGGGGGCCCAACAATTTGTCAGGTACAGGTACAGGTAGCTGCACTAGGGGGCCCAACAATTTGTCAGGTACAGGTACAGGTAGCTGCACTAGGGGGCCCAACAATTTGTCAGGTACAGGTACAGGTAGCTGCACTAGGGGGCCCAACAATTTGTCAGGTACAGGTACAGGTAGCTGCACTAGGGGGCCCAACAATTTGTCAGGTACAGGTACTGGTAGCTGCACTAGGGGGCCCAACAATTTGTCAGGTACAGGTACAGGTAGCTGCACTAGGGGGCCCAACAATTTGTCAGGTACAGGTAGCTGCACTAGGGGGCCCAACAATTTGTCAGGTACAGGTACACTAGCTGCACTAGGGGGCCCAACAATTTGTCAGGTACAGGTACTGGTAGCTGCACTAGGGGGCCCAACAATTTGTCAGGTACAGGTACAACAAGGTAGCTGCTGGTAGGGGGCCCAACAATTTGTCAGGTACAGGTAGCTGCACTAGGGGGCCCAACAATTTGTCAGGTACAGGTACAGGTAGCTGCACTAGGGGGTACAGGTAGCTGCACTAGGGGGCCCAACAATTTGTCAGGTACAGGTAGCTGCACTAGGGGGCCCAACAATTTGTCAGGTACTGGTAGCTGCACTAGGTAGCTGCACTAGGGGGCCCAACAATTTGTCAGGTACAGGTACAGCTGCACTAGGGGGCCCAACAATTTGTCAGGTACAGGTACTGGTAGCTGCACTAGGGGGCCCAACAATTTCAGGTGTCAGGTACAGGTAGCTGCACTAGGGGGCCCAACAATTTGTCAGGTCAGGTACAGGTAGCTGCACTAGGGGGCCCAACAATTTGTCAGGTACAGGTAGGTAGCTGCACTAGGGGGCCCAACAATTTGTCAGGTACAGGTACAGGTAGCTGCACTAGGGGGCCCAACAATTTGTCAGGTGGTAGCTGCACTAGGGGGCCCAACAATTTGTCAGGTACAGGTAGCTGCACTAGGGGGCCAACAACAGGTAGCTGCACTAGGGGGCCCAACAATTTGTCAGGTACAGGTACAGGTAGCTGCACTAGGGGGCCCAACAATTTGTCAGGTACAGGTAGGTAGCTGCACTAGGGGGCCCAACAATTTGTCAGGTACAGGTACAGGTAGCTGCACTAGGGGGCCCAACAATTTGTCAGGTACAGGTACAGGCACAGGTAGCTGCACTAGGGGGCCCAACAATTTGTCAGGTACAGGTACTGGTAGCTGCACTAGGGGGCCCAACAATTTGTGTCAGCTGCACTAGGGGGCCCAACAATTTGTCAGGTACTGGTAGCTGCACTAGGGGGCCCAACAATTTGTCAGGTACAGGTACAGGTAGCTGCACTAGGGGGCCCAACAATTTGTCAGGTACAGGTACTGGTAGCTGCACTAGGGGGCCCAACAATTTGTCAGGTACAGGTACTGGTAGCTGCACTAGGGGGCCCAACAATTTGTCAGGTACAGGTACTGGTAGCTGCACTAGGGGGCCCAACAATTTGTCAGGTACACTGGTAGCTGCACTAGGGGGCCAACAATTTGTCAGGTACAGGTACTGGTAGCTGCACCCAACAATTTGTCAGCTGTACAGGTACTGGTAGCTGCACTAGGGGGCCCAACAATTTGTGCACAGGGGGTTTGTCAGGTACACTGGTAGCTGCACTAGGGGGCCCAACAATTTGTCAGGTACAGGTACTGGTAGCTGCACTAGGGGGCCCAACAATTTGTTTAGCTGCACAGGGGGTTTGTCAGGTACAGGTAGCTGCACTAGGGGGCCCAACAATATGTCAGGTACAGGTACTGGTAGCTGCACTAGGGGGCCCAACAATTTGTCAGGTACAGGTAGCTGCACTAGGGGGCCCAACAATATGTCAGGTACAGGCACTGGTAGCTGCACTAGGGGGCCCAACAATTTGTCAGGTACAGGTAGCTGCACTAGGGGGCCCAACAATAGGGGGCCCAACAATTGTCAGGTACACACTGGTAGCTGCACTAGGGGGCCCAACAATTGTGTCAGGTACAGGGGGCCCAACAACAGGTACAGGGTAGCTGCACTAGGGGGCCCAACAATATGTCAGGTACAGGCACAGGTAGCTGCACTAGTACAGGCACTGGTAGCTGGGCCCAACAATATGTCAGGTACAGGCACTGGTAGCTGCACTAGGGGGCCCAACAATTTGTCAGGTACAGGTACAGGTAGCTGCACTAGGGGGCCCAACAATTTGTCAGGTACAGGTACTGGTAGCTGCACTAGGGGGCCCAACAATTTGTCAGGTACAGGCACTGGTAGCACTAGCTGGGGGCCCAACAATTTGTCAGGTACAGGTACTGGTAGCTGCACTAGGGGGCCCAACAATTTGTCAGGTACAGGCACTGGTAGCTGCACTAGGGGGCCCAACAATTTGTCAGGTACACTGGTAGCTGCACTAGGGGGTACAGGTACAGGTAGGCACTAGGGGGCCCAACAATTTGTCAGGTACAGGCACTGGTAGCTGCACTAGGGGGCCCAACAATTTGTCAGGTACAGGTACTGGTAGCTGCACTAGGGGGCCCAACAATTTGTCAGGTACAGGCACTGGTAGCTGCACTAGGGGGCCCAACAATTTGTCAGGTACAGGCACTGGTAGCTGCACTAGGGGGCCCAACAATTTGTCAGGTACAGGCACAGGTAGCTGCACTAGGGGGCCCAACAATATGTCAGGTACAGGCACAGGTAGCTGCACTAGGGGGCCCAACAATATGTCAGGTACAGGCACTGGTAGCTGCACTAGGGGGCCCAACAATTTGTCAGGTACAGGCACTGGTAGCTGCACTAGGGGGCCCAACAATTTGTCAGGTACAGGCACTGGTAGCTGCACTAGGGGGCCCAACAATATGTCAGGTACAGGCACTGGTAGCTGCACTAGGGGGCCCAACAATATGTCAGGTACAGGCACTGGTAGCTGCACTAGGGGGCCCAACAATATGTCAGGTACAGGCACTGGTAGCTGCACTAGGGGGCCCAACAATATGTCAGGTACAGGTACACAGGTAGCTGCACTAGGGGGCCCAACAATATGTCAGGTACAGGCACAGGTAGCTGCACTAGGGGGCCCAACAATATGTCAGGTACAGGCACTGGTAGCTGCACTAGGGGGCCCAACAGGCACTGGTAGCTGCACTAGGGGGCCCAACAGGCACAGGTAGCTGCACTAGGGGGCCCAACAATTTGTCAGGTACACTGGTAGCTGCACTAGGGGGCCCAACAATTTGTCAGGTACAGGCACTGGTAGCTGCACTAGGGGGCCCAACAATTTCATGTCAGGTACAGGCACTGGTAGCTGCACTAGGGGGCCCAACAATGCACTGTCAGGTACAGGCACTGGTAGCTGCACTAGGGGGCCCAACAATTTGTCAGGTACAGGTACTGGTAGCTGCACTAGGGTAGCTGCACTAGGGGGCCCAACAATTTGTCAGGTACAGGCAGCTGCACTAGGGGGCCCAACAATAGCTGCACTAGGGGGTGTCAGGCACTGGTAGCTGCACTAGGGGGCCCAACAATATGTCAGGTACAGGCACTGGTAGCTGCACTAGGGGGCCCAACAATGGTAGCTGTCAGGTACAGGCACTGGTAGCTGCACTAGGGGGCCCAACAATATGTCAGGTACAGGCACTGGTAGCTGCACTAGGGGGCCCAACAATATGTCAGGTACAGGCACTGGTAGCTGCACTAGGGGGCCCAACAATATGTCAGGTACAGGCACTGGTAGCTGCACTAGGGGGCCAGGTACAGGCACTGGTAGCTGCACAGGGGGCCCAGGTACAATATGTCAGGTACAGGCACTGGTAGCTGCACTATGTCAGGTACAGGCACTGGTAGCTGCACTAGGGGGCAACAATATGTCAGAATGAGTTAAGTACATCACATGCTCAGCTCTCTCTCTCTCTCAATATGTCAGGTCAGGCACTGGTAGCTGTCTGTGTACTGGTGTGTGCAACAATATGTCTCTCTCTCTCACACACACACCTGATTTTCTCAATGACTGGAGCCTTGTTGTCCTGACAACCGTTGCCTGACAACCGGCCTTCCAGCTGCACACAGCGCAGAGTGTAGTGCGTCACCGGCAACGACGAGGCAAGGTCAAGGTCACTGTATGACCAGGTCACAGAAATGACCTTGGCCTCCAGGGGCACCGCATGCAAATTATGGGGGGCAGAGAGGTGAGAGGTCACTGAGGATGAAGTGTTGTTACCTAGTGACAGAAAGGTCACAGTATACAAATTATGGGGGGCAGAGAGGTGAGAGGGTTACTATGGTATAAGCCAGTCCCTTGACAACTACAGTAAAGTACTTTGAACACAAAACTGGATAGCATGAAATATTGGTTAGAGAGGTCACCAAGCATATATGTAGTCCCACACATCAACATCAACAAACCACCTCTGACCTCTGTACATGTAGTCCCACACATCAACTTCAACATCAACATCAACAAACCACCTCTGACCTCTGTGCATGTAGTCAACAAACCACCTCTGACCTCTGTGCAAGTAGTCCCATACTTCAACATCAACAAACCACCTCTGACCTCTGTGCATGTAGTCCCACACATCAACTTCAACATCAACAAACCACCTCTGACCTCTGTGCATGTAGTCCCACACATCAACTTCAACATCAACATCAACAAACCACCTCTGACCTCTGTGCATGTAGTCCCACACATCAACTTCAACATCAACAAACCACCTCTGACCTCTGTGCATGTAGTCCCATACTTCAACATCAACATCAACAAACCACCTCTGACCTCTGTACATGTAGTCCCACATAACATCAACATCACACAAACCACCTCTGACCTCTGTGCATGTAGTCCCACACTTCAACAAACCACCTCTGACCTCTGTGCATGTAGTCAACATCAACAAACCACCTCTGACCTCTGTGCATGTAGTCCCACACCCACACATCAACAAACCACCACTGACCTCTGTACATGTAGTCCCACACATCAACAAACCACCTCTGACCTCTGTACATGTAGTCCCACACATCAACAAACCACCTCTGACCTCTGTGCATGTAGTCCCACACATCAACAAACCACCTCTGACCTCTGTACATGTCCCACACAACATCAACAAACCAGTCCCACACATCAACAAACCACCTCTGACCTCTGTACATGTAGTCCCACACATCAACACATCAACAAACCACTGACCTCTGTCATGTAACAACATCAACAAACCACTGACCTCTGTGCATGTAGTCCCACACTTCAACAACATCAACAAACCACCTCTGACCTCTGTACATGTAGTCCCATCAACATCAACATCAACAAACCACCCTGACCTCTGTACATGTAGTCCCACACATCAACAAACCACCTCTGACCTCTGTGCATGTAGTCCCACACATCAACATCAACAAACCACCCACATGTGACATCAACAAACCACCACTGACCTCTGTACATGTAGTCCCACACATCAACATCAACAAACCACCACTGACCTCTGTACATGTAGTCCCACACTTCAACATCAACATCAACAAACCACCACTGACCTCTGTGCATGTAGTCCCACACATCACACAAACCACCTCTGACCTCTGTGCATGTAGTCCCACACATCAACAAACCACCTCTGACCTCTGTACATGTAGTCCAACATCAACATCAACAAACCACCTCTGACCTCTGTGCATGTAGTCCCACACATCAACATCAACATCAACAAACCACCTCTGACCTCTCATGTAGTCCCACACATCAACATCAACATCAACAAACCACCACTGACCTCTGTACATGTAGTCCCACACATCAACATCAACATCAACAAACCACCACTGACCTCTGTACATGTAGTCCACACATCAACATCAACAAACCACCACACATGTACAGTCAACATCAACATCAACAAACCACCTCTGACCTCTGTACATGTAGTCACACCACACATCAACATCAACAAACCACCACTGACCTCTGTACATGTAGTCCCACACATCAACATCAACAAACCACCACTGACCTCTGTACATGTAGTCCCACACATCAACATCAACAAACCACCTCTGACCTCTGTGCATGTAGTCCCCCACATCAACATCAACAAACCACCACTGACCTCTGTGCATGTAGTCCCACACATCACCTCTGACAGTCAACATCAACAAACCACCTCTGACCTCTGTACATGTAGTCCCACCAACACACATCAACAAACCACCACTGACCTCTGTACATGTAGTCCCACACATCAACATCAACATCAACAAACCACCACTGACCTCTGTACATGTAGTCCCACACATCAACAAACCACCACTGACCTCTGTACATGTAGTCAACATCAACAAACCACCACTGACCTCTGTACATGTAGTCCCACACATTCAACATCAACAAACCACCACTGACCTCTGTACATGTAGTCCCACACATCAACATCAACATCAACAAACCACCACTGACCTCTGTAGTCCCACACATCAACAAACCACCACTGACCTCTGTACATGTAGTCCCACACATCAACAAACCACCTCTGACCTCTGTACATGTAGTCAACAAACCCCACACAGTCAACATCAACAAACCACCTCTGACCTCTGTACATGTAGTCCCACACATCAACATCAACAAACCACCTCTGACCTCTGTACATGTAGTCCCACACATCAACAAACCACCACTGACCTCTGTACATGTAGTCCCACACATCAACATCAACAAACCACCTCTGACCTCTGTGCATGTAGTCCCACACATCAACATCAACAAACCACCTCTGACCTCTGTACATGTAGTCCCACACTTCAACATCAACATCAACAAACCACCACTGACCTCTGTACATGTAGTCCACATCAACATCAACAAACCACCACTGACCTCTGTACATGTAGTCCAACACAACATCTGACCTGTGTGCACATCAACATCAACAAACCACCACTGACCTCTGTACATGTAGTCCCACACATCAACAAACCACCTCTGACCTCTGTACATGTAGTCCCACACATCAACATCAACATCAACAAACCACCTCTGACCTCTGTACATGTAGTCCCACACATCAACATCAACAAACCACCACTGACCTCTGTACATGTAGTCCCACACCATCAACATCAACAAACCACTGACCTCTCATGTAGTCCCACACATCAACATCAACAAACCACCACTGACCTCTGTGCATGTAGTCACAACATCAACATCAACAAACCACCACTGACCTCTGTACATGTAGTCCCACACATCAACAAACCACCACTGACCTCTGTACATGTAGTCCCACACACACATCAACATCAACAAACCACCACTGACCTCTGTACATGTAGTCCCACACTTCAACATCAACAAACCACCACTGACCTCTGTACATGTAGTCCCACACATCAACAAACCACCTCTGACCTCTGTACATGTAGTCAACAAACCACCCTGACCTCTGTACATGTAGTCCCCACATCAACATCAACATCAACAAACCACCACTGACCTCTGTGCATGTAGTCCCACACATCAACATCAACAAACCACCTCTGACCTCTGTACATGTAGTCCCACACATCAACATCAACATCAACAATCAACAAACAACATCAACAAACCACTGACCTCTGTACATGTAGTCCCACACATCAACATCAACATCAACAAACCACCACTGACCTCTGTACATGTAGTCCCACACATCAACATCAACAAACCACCACTGACCTCTGTACATGTAGTCCCACACTTCAACATCAACATCAACAAACCACCTCTGACCTCTGTACATGTAGACCCACATGTAGTCCCAACATCAACATCAACAAACCACCACTGACCTCTGTACATGTAGTCCCACACATCAACATCAACATCAACAAACCACCACTGACCTCTGTACATGTAGTCCCCACATCAACATCAACAAACCACCACTGACCTCTGTACATGTAGTCCCACACATCAACATCAACAAACCACCTCTGACCTCTGTACATGTAGTCCCACACATCAACAAACCACCTCTGACCTCTGTACAGTCACTTCACATCAACAAACCACCACTGACCTCTGTACATGTAGTCCCACACATCTGAACAGTCCCACACATCAACATCAACAAACCACCTCTGACCTCTGTACATGTAGTCCCACACATCAACATCAACAAACCACCTCTGACCTCTGTACATGTAGTCCCACACATCAACATCAACAAACCACCTCTGACCTCTGTGCATGTAGTCCCACACTCTGTCAACACATCAACAAACCACCACTGACCTCTGTACATGTAGTCCAACACACATCTGACCTCTGTACATGTAGTCCCACACATCAACAAACCACCTCTGACCTCTGTACATGTAGTCCCACACATCAACAAACCACCTCTGACCTCTGTACATGTAGTCCCACACATCAACTGACCTCTGTCATGTAGTCCCACCACATCAACAAACCACCTCTGACCTCTGTGCATGTAGTCCCACACCAACACACATCAACAAACCACCTCTGACCTCTGTACATGTAGTCCACATCAACATCAACAAACCACCTCTGACCTCTGTACATGTAGTCCCACACATCAAACAACATCAACAAACCACCTCTGACCTCTGTACATGTAGTCCCACACATCAACATCAACAAACCACCTCTGACCTCTGTACATGTAGTCCCACACATCAACATCAACCACCACCTCTGACCTCTGTACATGTAGTCCCCACACATCAACAAACCACCTCTGACCTCTGTACATGTAGTCAACCACCTCTGACCTCTGTACATGTAGTCACACATCAACATCAACAAACCACCTCTGACCTCTGTACATGTAGTCCCACACATCAACATCAACAAACCACCTCTGACCTCTGTGCATGTAGTCCCACACATCAACATCAACAAACCACCTCTGACCTCTGTACATGTAGTCCCACACATCAACATCAACAAACCACCTCTGACCTCTGTGCATGTAGTCCCACACATCAACAAACCACCTCTGACATGTAGTCAACATCAACAAACCACCTCTGACCTCTGTGCATGTAGTCCCCACATCAACATCAACAAACCACCTCTGACCTCTGTACATGTAGTCCCACACATCAACATCAACAAACCACCACTGACCTCTGTACATGTAGTCCCACACATCAACAAACCACCTCTGACCTCTGTACATGTAGTCCCACACATCAACAAACCACCTCTGACCTCTGTACATGTAGTCCCACACATCAACATCAACATCAACAAACCACCTCTGACCTCTGCGCATGTAGTCCCACACATCAACATCAACATCAACAAACCACCTCTGACCTCTGTACATGTAGTCCACATCAACATCAACAAACCACCACTGACCTCTGTACATGTAGTCCCACACACATCAACAAACCACCTCTGACCTCTGTGCATGTAGTCCCACACACCAACATCAACATCAACAAATACCTCTGACCTCTGTACATGTAGTCACATCAACATCAACAAACCACCTCTGACCTCTGTGCATGTAGTCCCACACACATCAACATAAAAACCACCACTGACCTCTGTGCATGTAGTCCCACACATCAACATCAACAAACCACAACTGACCTCTGTACATGTAGTCCCACACATCAACATCAACAAACCACCTCTGACCTCTGTACATGTAGTCCCACACATCAACAAACCACCTCTGACCTCTGTACATGTAGTCCCACACTTCAACATATCAAATCAATAGCTGACCTGTGCGCGTGTAGTCCCAGGGGCTTCGTCGTGAATGTCAGAGTTATCCCCCTGAAATACGGCCTTCATGCGAACACGGTACTGCCGTTTGGGCTCCAGATCTATAAATAGAACAACAGATCTATAAATAGAACACGGTACTGCCGTTTGGGCTTCAGATCTATAAATAGAACAACAGATCCATAAATAGAACACCAAGGTGTGGCACAGAGGTAACACGTTCACCTTGTGTCAAGTAAACCCGAGTTCAAACCTGGGTACAGGGGATTTTTTCCTCTCACTTTGCACTAGGCCTTACGGTCTGAACGTGGAGTCTTTTGGGTGAGACGATAAACCGAGGTCACGTGTGCCCATGCACTTAGTACACATTAAACCCAGTGGCAACGAAAAAGTTGTCATTTAGTCAAAATTTACACCACCACCGCCCTTCCTTCCTCATCAGTCACACAGAAATCGCATGCACAAACTTACTATATCAGTCACATCATACGACCCAGGGGTTTATGGGAAAAGTACCTATAAGGCGATATTTTTTTCTCCAATTTCGACCTATGCGCCTAATAAACGAGGGCGCCCTATAAGTGAACAAAATCGTGAGAAGAGAGGCAACGATTGCCGTACTCAGTACAGTCTACTGTGAGTCACAACATTGAAAGTGGTAGCGAGTCGCCGATACGACGAATACTCACATTCAAATGCTTCGAAATCCCTGTTATTGTCCGAGATACCGTCCAACAGATGCCACAACCCTTCGTTGGATGTAAAAAGCATCGTTGTAGAGATTAAAATGCCATAATTCTACCAGTTCTCGCGAAGAATTGGCCAAACACAACAACCGGAAGTCGCAAAAACGGAAGTTTCGATTATTTGAGAAGGGAGCCAACTCTCGTTTACGACAACAAAATGGCGGTCGGTAATCGTTTACAGGACGTGTACGGGCTTCAAACTTCGACTTTCTGTTGCGAGTGTGTATCGCCTTATAAACGAGGGCGCCTTTTACTTGGATTTTTTCAGATTTTTCTTGAAAATTGCCCTATTCGCCTTATACACAGCAGCGCCTAATGAGCCGAAAAGTACGGTATCTTATTATCAGTCACATTATACGGCCCAGGGGGTTATGGGAAAAGTATCGCCTTATAATTTGTAAAAGATGGTACTTAAAATGCAAAACTTTATCACACACGAGCAACCACAAACATGCATGCACACTCAAAACAAACACACACACACACACAAACATACACACACACACACACACACAAACATATACACACAAAAAGATACACACACACACACAAACATACACACACACACACACACACAAACATATACACAAACATACATACACACACAAACATACACACACACACAAACATACATACACACACAAACATACATACACACACAAACATACACATACAAACATACACATATAGTAAGAAACATACATTCTTTAATTTTTATTTGATTCCGTATGTTTTTTCTTCTTTTCATGACAGGATGAAAAAAACCTTGTAGCTTACTCCTTTATGGTCAATAATGAATGATTTTATTTAATATAACTATCTATTCTATCTATATACTTACCGTTTCACTACGAATGAGTTATTCCTTCCAATTTGGAGCAAATGCCAATTTACCAAAGACCCAAAAGTTATAGTCTTAACAAGACTAGATTACTTCCCTTGGTCTACACAGCCAATACCACTAAGCTGCCGTGGATCCCACTCGCTACGTCACTTCCGGGGAGGCAACTTTAAATCATGATAAAAAAAATTAAAAACCAACCTTCCCAATGATGTTTTCGTCGGAGGGAGGAGGGTGGGAACCTTTGATCGTAGTGAAACGGTAAGTATATAGATAGAATAGATAGTTATATTAAATAAAATCATTCAATCTATTCTATCATGTTACCGTTTCACTACGAATGAGTTGATTCCCAGCGAGGAGGTGGGTAAGAAAACATTGTTGAAACTTCACTCCAACAAACAAAAAACAATACCCACAAGACAAACTTGACAGGGAACGCCAGGGGTAACCTGTAAGGGAGAGGACATTATAACAATTAGACAACTAAAACATCCATACCCCCAAACAGCATATAACATTATGCATACCAACACCAGAACAAAAAAAATAACATAAGTTTATCGTTAGACCAGAGAAACAGGAGTCTGCGCAAGCACCACCTTCCTGATGCCAAAGGTGTCGTCCTGCCTTCTGGCGGAGAAATGGCGAAGGTAGAAGCTAGCAAACGTGGACTGTCACTTCCAGTACGCAGCTTCCATAACGCTGGACAGCGCCACTCCCTTAATCATAGCCAGGGATGTGCTGATAGCTCGGATTTCATGGGCTCTCAGAGGATTAGTGGGCAATGACCAGTCGGCACTTATATACGCTAAGTTAAAAGCGTTCACTAACCACCTAGAAATGGTTGACTTAGAAATATCCCTCATGTATTTCTCGTTCAAAGAAAAGAACAGACGGCGTTTGTGCCCCCGGAAGGGGGAGGTCCTCTTAAGGAAAAACTTAAGAGCTCTGACGGGGCACAGGAGTCTATCAGAAACATCAGGGCCGAGAATAGAGAGAAGACTTTGAACCGTAACCGAGGGAGAAGCAATCTGAGCAGGCTGATTCTTGGCCCTAAACTTGGTACCCGCGAGAGACAGAAGGGTACCGAAAGCATCATCCTGGGGCAGAACCTGAGTGGACTCCACCGAGACAACATCCTGGAAAAGAAGCCAGGAGATGACAAACTCCGCATGGAGTCACCTAGAGCAGCCAAGGCCGAAACAAAACGGACTATGAGTGGCCGGACCGGGCCACCACACGCTGCTACGCCCTTTCGAACCGGAAAAATATCGATTGAAGTGGCGAGTATGAGTCAAAAACGAAATGGCCCACATCTGGACAAGACTTGTTCAGAATGGGCAAGCAAAGGATCGATGACGGGATAGAGACAGCTAGTACTAAATGGTTAAGATGAGAATCCGCAAAACAGCAGATTCAACCTCCGAACTAGCAAACTGAGAAGCCACGGTACGAATGTGCGACTGCACTTCGTAACCAACTCTACATGCTAAGACCGTAGGAAGGTAAAAAATAAAAACTGCCTCTGACGTAGGGACAGACCGAAACAGCAACATAGTTGCTATCGCATGACGTCAAATCTAACCAGATGACGCGGAAATGTCCCCACCGAAAAGGAAAACATGTAGACAAAAAGCGAAACAGTGTGCAAACGTGACGTCGACTTAACCCATTTCAACGCCACCCAGTCGAACAACTGAGCTGACGGCTGGGCATGGAAGATTATGTTAGCCGGACAGTAAGGTTCGATCGGGACGGAACCAGACCGAAAAGGATGACTGGAACGGGTGAACGAAATAACTGGTTGAACAACTCATGGTTGTAATCAGAGGAAACGAAGGTCTGAAACAGAGCAAGTAAAAACCATGCCTGCCAGAACAGACATCATTCGAAAGAACGGCGAAGCCGGGGCCGTTGCCACCCAAAAAATTCGTTCAGAAGGAAGGCAACAAGGGTACGGTTGAACAACTCTCGGTTGCTGTCCTAGAAAGAGCTGGAGACTGTGTCCCTCACTAACGGCGAAGATAAGAGAGAGCTGTCGTATTGTCTCCGCAGATGGTGACCCATTTCTGGGTGAGACGGACTGTGAAAGACTTCAGAGCCCTGGCTACTGACTCCATCTCCAACAACTCGACTGAAAGCACGATCTGTCTTGATTGGGCCCAGAGGAGAATCTCTTCTGCTTTTCTTGAAAAAGCCGGAGACCGTGTTCCTCCCTGGCGACGAAGATATGAGAGAGCTGTCGTATTGTCTCCGCAGACGGTGACGCATTTCCCGGAGAGAAGGACTACAAAAGACTTCAGGGCCCTGGCTACTGCTTCCACCTCCAAGAGGTTGATGTGAAATTTCTACTCTGCCGAAGTCAACTGACCCGAAAATTCGACTCGATCCAAATGGGCGCCTCAGCCCGTCGTCGAGGCATCTGTGTGAAGAAATTGCTGCTGTTGCATGGGATGGATAGGCACCGAGCTGTTGAGCCACTCGAGAATCATCCACTGTTACGTTGACTCGAGGAACCAACTGCCGAGAGACACTAGTTGCTCGAGAGGCAGCTGAGACAGTTTCCTTTGCGACAGCAGTCGTTGCAGTGGCCGTTTGTGCATCCGTGCGAGAGGAAGCAAATCCGCTACCGATTCCATAAGTCCCAGGAGACGGAGAAGCCGACGAGCAGAGAGCGAAGTCTTAGTCTGAACGTCGAAACAATCTCGACGATGGCTTTGACCCGAGTTTCCGACAGCTGCACTGAAAACCGCTCCGTATCGAACTTCATGCCGAGGTAGCTGAAGGAGGTTGACGGAGTCAGCTCTGATTTCCCGTCGTGAATGCGAAAACCCAGAGTCTTGGACAGTCGAACAAGAGTGTCCGTTTGTGAGAGGCACAGGGCTTGCGAAGCTGTTAGCAACAACCAATCGTCCAGGTAAACGTGAAGACGAATTGCCTGGGACCTGGCCAGACGAACGAGCTCCTTGGTGATTCTTGAGAAAATCCAAGGGGCCGGGGACAGGCCGAACGGAAGGGCAACAAACTGATAAGCCCTGTGTTTCCAGACGAAGCGAAGGAAACGCTGACGTGAAGGATGGATGCACGCGTGAAAATATGCGTCCCTCAGGTCGATGGAAGTAGCCCAGTCGTTCGGGAGAATGGAGAGACGGATTGAAGCCGCTGTTTCCATTTTGAACTTGTCGGTGCGAATAAACCTGTTGAGGGGGGACAAGTCCAAGACCGGGCGAAATTCTCCGCTTTTCTTGGGGACCACGAACAGACGAGAGAAGAATCCCGATTCCGTAGGCACAATCTGAACAATGGCTCCCCTTTTGACAGAGCGCAGTGACTTCTCTGTCGATCGCTTCGAATTTAGACTGGTCTTGCGGGGGCGGCTGGTAGTTGGGGTAGCGAAAGGTACGCCCTCGAGACGAATCGGCTCTCGTAGAGACAAGAGGAGGAGGCCTGAAGTCCATGCGCGCGCGCTTGGCTTGGGGGGAAGCAACCCCCCGGCCGGCAGACCTGGTAGCCAACTCCACGATGCGTTCCTGACCCCAGTCCAGTCTCCGTTTCTTGATCCGCTCCAGGTTGTCCTTGAGGGAAGCCTGATGAAAAGTAGAGCGAAGATCAGTGGGGCCAGAACGAACGGTCGAACGATCCAGCAGGGAGAGAGGAACTTTACAGTCCTTGAGGACCGCGTCTCTGAACGTGGCCGCTAGTTGCACCTTAGAAGAGGAGGCCACGGACGAAATGGAGCTCACAGCTTGGTTGAATGAAGCCAAGGCAACGCCCAAGGCACGCTCGTCGACGTCATCACGCAGTCTAAAGTCTTCAGGTTTGGAAGAGTTCGTTGAGCCGGCGATGAGCGCCAGGGACTGAAGCAATGACGTGGCTAACGACGAGGCTCGAAGAATAGAGTACATGGATCTCTCCAAGATGTTGAAGGCCGGCTGGCCCATGAAGACTGAAGTTTGCCTCATTCAGCGCCCATAACTAAGGGAGGAACGTACCTGCGGGGACACAACCGAGTGCGAAGGCACAGGCACAAAGGGATAGCCAGCTGAAACAGTGGGAAGAAGTCCTTCTTCACAAAGGCGCCGGGTTGAGACGGAACAGGCTCCGGCTGAGGGGGAGGAGAGACGTCGTCGTCGTCAGGCAACGGTGGCGGTTGAGACCACAGGATAGAGTCAGTCTTACGAAGTGCCTGCCGAACGAACGGAGAGATGTGAAGCGCTAGTCGAGCTTCCTTCTGCGCTTGCAGTCCGCCAAAAAACTGTGGCTGTCCCGCTGTCTGAGCTGATTCGAGCTGCACCATCGGCTTGATGTCGGTGCAGTAGGGCTGAAGGATATGTAGATAGCCCTGATAACTGCACGACGAAGGGATTGGGTCTGAATACACAGGGGGATCAGTCACACCATTGCCACGCTCAGACTGAGAGAATTGATCGTCGTCGTGGTCAGATCTCGACGGGGACCGCTGAGACCCCTGATACACAGTTCTCATGATGCGAAATACTTTGTCTTGGACGGCTAAGTCGAAGTCAACCAAGCCTTCACGAGGCAACGACTCAAACTCTTCATCCACGGAAGACTCTCGTGGCAGCGCTACATGACGCTTCGAGGGGTGTCTGGTCAGATAGGGGGAAGCTGAAACTCATCCGCACGACGAGGGCCAGGATGACGTGAGACAGGCTCCAGAACAGGCAACGGCCGGTCCGCCGCTGATGGTGCCGTTCTGTGACGGGTGTCCGTGACGGTGGAGACGGGTGGCCGTGTGCCGCCGGCACAAGTAATGGACACGGTTGGTCCGTGAACGGGCCGCACGGGCCGTGGCGGGTAGTCGTAGGTGATCATCGATATTTCCGGGTTCAAGAGTCCGCTGAGGCAAGGCCCTACGCGGGCAACGGCTCTGCTACGTGACTGCTGATCATTGCCATGGGGAGAGTCCGTACCTCTTGCCCTATGCGGGCTACGGAACTGTTGATCATCGATATTTCCGGGTTCAAGAGTCCGCCGAGGCAAGGCCCTACGCGGGCAACGGCTCTGCTGGGTATAATGCAAGTCCGTACTTCTCGCCCTACGCGGGCTACGTGACTGCCGGTCATTGGGAGAGTCCGTACCTCTTGCCCTACGCGGGCTACGGAACTGTTGAACATCGAGAGAATCCGTACCACTCGCCCTACGCGGGCTACGGAATTGCCATTCACTGAGAGAGGGGAGATATTCGCCTTCACGAGCACGAGAGCCGTAGTCAGGTACGGCGTCCGTCTGGGGCTTCCTGCGGCGGTCGTGGGAGCGATCAGCTTCCACGTCACGCTGGGTGGAGGACCGTCCGTCCAGCTCGAGGTCTTCCTCTCGTGGGAAGATGGAGATGCCCGTAGTCCGCTCTCTTTGGGCCAGCTGCCCAACCGAGTACAGAACAGGAACATCATTATCGTTCATGCAAAGATAGGCAAACGTACACACTGGTTAATTCCTTGACTCTCGTGAGAGTACCCTGCGAGCTTGTCCGTAGTCAAGTCAGTTGTCATGTCCAAGGCCTACCAGGTCTAACTGACAAACCGGGCCAAGAGGCCGACGGAACCAAAACTAACCCCTCATTCTTAAACTCCGCAAGCATATCTGATACCAGAGAAGAAGAATCCACCCAGGAAATAATCTGCTCTGTAACAACCGCAGGAGACTCAGAACAGGCTGAGGGAGAGGGGGGGGGTTGCTCCTTCCTCGACGACGAAGAAGAGGAAGACTAGACCTCGAACTAGAATGTTTGCGAAAACTAGAAGAAGAAGAAGCCTGAGGTGTATCCGAAAACTTCCCCTTAACATCCCGAGATAGCTTACTAGAAAACCCCACTAGACTGAGTCGATACTACAGGATCGACGGCCGACATGGCGACCGGGGGAACAAAGCATGTAAGCACAACAAAATATTTCAAAAAATTATTTAGCAATGAAAAACGTGAAAATAATTCACACAAACTACATGCCGACAAACCTGTAGCCCCAAGGCAAAGGGGCAACCCAAACAGAGGAGGATGGCGGCTAGAATAAATTAGATAAACGAAATAATAGCAAGAGCAAAGAACAACATGGCTGCTCCAAGTTGGAAAAAATTTATTATGATTTAAAGTTGCCTCCCCGGAAGTGACGTAGCGAGTGGGATCCACGGCAGCTTAGTGGTATTGGCTGTGTAGACCAATGGAAGTAATCTAGTCTTGTTAAGACTATAACTTTTTGGTCTTTGGTAAATTGGCATTTGCTCCAAATTGGAAGGAATAACTCATTCGTAGTGAAACGGTAACATGATAGAATAGATAGATAATTTTGACTTGACTTGACACACACACACCTGTCAACATCAGTGTATGCTGATCACACACACACACACACCTGTCAACATCAGTGTATGCTGATCACACACACACACACACCTGTTAACATCAGTGTATGCTGATCACACACACACCTGTCAACATCAGTGTATGCTGATCACACACACACACAACACACCTGTCAACATCAGTGTATGCTACATCCACACACACACCACACACACACACACACACACACACACACACACACACACACACACACACACACACCTGTCAACATCAGTGTATGCTGATCACACACACACACCTGTCAACATCAGTGTATGCTGATCACACACACACACACCTGTCAACATCAGTGTATGCTAATCACACACACACACACCTGTCAACATCAGTGTATGCTGATCACACACACACCTGTCAACATCAGTGTATGCTAATCACACACACACACACCTGTCAACATCAGTGTATGCTGATCACACACACACACACACCTGTCAACATCAGTGTATGCTGATCAGGGTCAATCTTCCTGAAGTCTACATGCGCCGAGTTACTCAGACCGAAGTACACCTCATAGGCCGTGATATCCTTGCGCCGCCGGTGACGCTTGGCAAAGTCCGTCCAGTTTAGAAATATGGAGGAATTGTCAGCATAGGACAAGATAGTGTGGGGGTAACCTGTTGACATTGACAATACAGTTTAGAAATATGGAAGAATTTTCAGCATAGGACAAGATAGGGTGGGGGTAACCTGTTGACATTGACAACACAGTTTAGAAATATGGAGGAATTGTCATAGGACAAGATAGGGTGGGGGTAACCTGTTGACATTGACAATACAGTTTAGAAATATGGAGGAATTGTCAGCATAGGACAAGATAGGGTGGGGGTAACCTGTTGACATTGACAACACAGTTTAGAAATATGGAGGAATTGTCATAGGACAAGATAGGGTGGGGGTAACCTGTTGATAACAATACAGTTTAGAAATATGGAGGAATTGTCAGCATAGGACAAGATAGGGTGGGGGTAACCTGTTGACATTGACAACAATAGTTTAGAAATATGGAGGAATTGTCAGCATAGGACAAGATAGTGTGGGGGTAACCTGTTGACATTGACAACAATAGTTTAGAAATATGGAGGAATTGTCAGCATAGGACAAGATAGGGTGGGGGTAACCTGTTGACATTGACAACACAGTTTAGAAATATGGAGGAATTGTCAGCATAGGACAAGATAGGGTGGGGGTAACCTGTTGACATTGACAACACAGTTTAGAAATATGGAGGAATTGTCAGCATAGGACAAGATAGGGTGGGGGTAACCTGTGTGAAACATGATGTATAATCATTGAGAGGGTAGGGTGGGGTAACCTCTAAAAAACATGATGTATAAGATAATCATTGACACATGATGTATCAGAACATCATTGACAGAGGGTAAGAAAAACATGATGTATAAGATAATCATTGACACATGATGTATCAGAACATCATTGACAGAGGGTAAGAAAAACATGATGCATAAGATAATAATAAAATAATAATTAATAACAATTATATGGCGCAGTATCCTGAAAAACCCCCCCCTCAAACAGCTCAAAGCGCCTTACAGATACAGCGCATATACAAATCACACATGAACATGATAATACAGGCACTTAATACTACTATTTAAATACACAATAGAACACCAGGACATACAGATCATGTAAGATACATATAAATATACACATGCATGATGATAAGAGATAATAAGAGATGCAAACGGAAGAAAAAATGAAACACACGCACTCGCCAGCTTAAGGCCAACATTTGACGTCGTTAAAATAACATAATTGAAATGAATGTAAATGAGAAAACCACACACATCGCGTACGCCATGCGACACATAAAAAATTCAAAATCAAATCCCCACCCCACCCACTAATCTCCCAGTCAACGAAATGACATGTGTCAATAATAAATTGAATGGAGAGGGGAGGGGGGGGGAATTCACACAACACGCATGCGCATGCACACACTCAAGCATACACCACACACAGACATCCACGCGCATGCACACACCGTACACCACACCCATCCACAAGCACACACACACAC
>CM065710.1:37250252-37252581 GCA_017654935.2 Phymorhynchus buccinoides | reverse complement strand
CCCCCCCCCCCCCTCTTTCACCTCCTCCTCCTCCATCGCCATCGGGGTTCCAAGCAGGAAATCGTAATGCATGCGATAAACCAACGCGAACCGGAAAGCTCCGGCCTTGGGAAGAGGAGAGGGAACAGCCAGCTCGCCTAGCCTTCCGGCTCGCTCCGCATACAACCAGCGGAGCGCGTCCCTGCTGCGACCAGCGGTCGCTAACCACCGACGAGGAGACCGTGCCGTCCTCGGCAGGAGTGCTAGTACAGTCCCCCACACGCAAGAGATGCCTTTATACGACTATCCTCCCCCGCTCCCCACCTATACCGAGTCCGCCTGTCGGCCATCTCATGGTGGCTAAAGCTACATCTCCCTTGCGCCCTTTTCTCCCTCCTCTCCACTTTCTTTCCTCTCCCCCTTCTTCCTATCTCTCCCCCTCCCCTCTATGGCCTGTGATTGCAGTGTAAAATGGATATGTCATGTAAAGGATATTTTTTATACAGAAATTATAGTAGGGTCATGTTTCGATTTAATAATCAGGTTTCCTTTTATAATGTATCAATGTGCCAAGAATCAAAATAGCTCCGACTTTCTAACTGGAGAATTAATTATTTGTGAGAGTAGGATTTTTCTTGCTACGGCTGTGAAGGGTTAGTTATTTAGATCTGCATGCATGGCCGTCTGTTCTTCGTTGTGGTTTGATTATAACCGTGAAAGAGGTCTAAAATATCGGTATATATCCGTTATTAGGATTTGCGATGTAATATTGCTTTTATCCTATCTCAAGTGTTTCGCTGTTTATACACGAGGGTCGAAGGTGCATAACAGAAAACCACTGAGATAGGATAAAAGCAATATCACACTCGCAAATCCCCATAACTGATAATGGAAACATATACACCAGACTGTTGAGGGATAATAGGAAGATACATCATGGACAATGACACGGTTTGACAAAATCAGCAGTGAGTTATGAACTGGAAGATGTTAAATATAAGGCACATTACACACACCTTGTTGATGCTAATAGGAAGATACATCATGACACATGACACTGATTTGACAAATCTGCAGAGGTATGAATGGAGATGTTAAATATTAATGGCACATATACACAAACCTTGTGATAGTGCTGCACCCATATGCATCCTCAGGTTGTCATAGGTCGTTGACCTGGTGATGCTGCGATATTTGCATACATAATGTAGTGACTGGATAAGGCCGTAGGGAAATGTCGGGCTGTTGCCACGGAGAGATTTGACCTTGAGTACAAGACCTTGCTGGATATCAGGTTCTCCGGGCGAGAGGAACTGAAAATTATATAGAAGAAGTTAATACAATGATACTAATGATATTAATAATGATAATCATCTCATCATATTAGACAAGAACTACTCGCTATCAGGATCTCCGGACGCGAGGGGAACTGAAAATTAGCATGATTAAATTATCATCATCATCATTAAAATCACCATCACACCCACTTTGTCATTATCTTTGTCATTTTCATCATTATTATAACATCATCATCTTTGTAATCATTACATCATCATCATCTTCTTTGTCACTGTTACCATCATCATCATCTTCTTTGTCACTGTTACCATCATCATCATCATCATCATCATCTTTTGGTCACTGTTACCATCATCATCATCATCTTCTTTTTCACTGTTATCATCATCATCATCATCATTGTCACTGTCATCATCATCATCATCTTCTTTGTCACTGTTACCATCATCATCATCTTCTTTGTCACTGTTACCATCATCATCATCATCTTTGTCACTGTTACCATCATCATCATCATCATCTTTGTCGCTGTTACCATCATCATCATCTTCTTTGTCACTGTTACCATCATCATCATCTTCTTTGTCACTGTTACCATCATCATCATCTTCTTTGTCACTGTTACCATCATCATCTTTGTCACTGTTACCATCATCATCATCATCTTTGTCTACTGTTACTATCATCATCATCTTCATCATCATGCATCATCATCATCGTCGTCGTCTTTGTCACTGTTACCATCATCATCATCATCTTTCGTCACTAGTTACCCATCATCATCATCATCTTGGTCACTGTTTACCATCATCATCATCATCACTTTGTCACTGTATACCGATCATCATCATCCTCTTGAGTTACTGTCATTATCATCATCATCATCTTTGTCACTGTTACCATCATCATCATCCATCATCATCATGTCACTGTTACCATCATCATCTTTGTCTGTTACATCACTGTTGTCATCACCATCATCATCATCTTCTTTGTCACTGTTACCATCATCATGCATCACTGTTACAATCATCTCTTTGTCACTGTTACC
>CM065710.1:37212752-37240252 GCA_017654935.2 Phymorhynchus buccinoides | reverse complement strand
CCCAACAATTTGTCAATAGCTGTAGGGGGCCCAACAATTTGTCAGGTACAGGTAGCTGCACTAGGGGGCCCAACAATTTGTCAGGTACTGCACTAGGGGGCCCAACAATTTGTCAGGTACAGGTAGCTGCACTAGGGGGCCCAACAATTTGTCAGGTACAGGTACTGCACTAGCTGCACTAGCTGGGGGCCCAACAATTTGTCAGGTACAGGTACAGGTAGCTGCACTAGGGGGCCCAACAATTTGTCAGGTACAGGTACAGGTAGCTGCACTAGGGGGCCCAACAATTTGTCAGGTACAGGCACTGGTAGCTGCACTAGGGGGCCCAACAATTTGTCAGGTACAGGTAGGTAGCTGCACTACAGGTAGCTGCACTAGGGGGCCCAACAATTTGTCAGGTACAGGCACAGGTAGCTGCACTAGGGGGCCCAACAATATGTCAGGTACAGGTACAGGTAGCTGCACTAGGGGGCCCAACAATTTGTCAGGTACAGGTACTGGTAGCTGCACTAGGGGGCCCAACAATTTGTCAGGTACAGGTAGCTGCACTAGGGGGCCCAACAATTTGTCAGGTACAGGCACTGGTAGCTGCACTAGGGGGCCCAACAATTTGTCAGGTACACTAGGTACAGGTAGCTGCACTAGGGGGCCCAACAATTTGTCAGGTACAGGTACAGGTAGCTGCACTAGGGGGCCCAACAATTTGTCAGGTACAGGTACTGCACTAGGTAGCTGCACTAGGGGGCCCAACAATTTGTCAGGGTACAGGTACAGGTAGCTGCACTAGGGGGCCCAACAATTTGTCAGGTACAGGTACTGGTAGCTGCACTAGGGGGCCCAACAATTTGTCAGGTACAGGTACAGGTAGCTGCACTAGGGGGCCCAACAATTTGTCAGGTACAGGTACAGGTAGCTGCACTAGGGGGCCCAACAATTTGTCAGGTACAGGTACAGGTAGCTGCACTAGGGGGCCCAACAATTTGTCAGGTACAGGGGGCCCACAATTTGGTAGGTAGCTGCACTAGGGGGCCCAACAATTTGTCAGGTACAGGTAGCTGCACTAGGGGGCCCAACAATTTGTCAGGTACAGGTACTGGTAGCTGCACTAGGGGGCCCAACAATTTGTCAGGTACAGGTGGTAGCTGCACTAGGGGGCCCAACAATTTGTCAGGTACAGGCACTGGTAGCTGCACTAGGGGGCCCAACAATATGTCAGGTACAGGCACAGGTAGCTGCACTAGGGGGCCCAACAATTTGTCAGTACAGGCACTGGTAGCTGCACTAGGGGGCCCAACAATTTGTCAGGTACAGGCTGCACTGGTAGCTGCACTAGGGGGCCCAACAATTTGTCAGGTACAGGTACTGGTAGCTGCACTAGGGGGCCCAACAATTTGTCAGGTACAGGTACTGGTAGCTGCACTAGGGGGCCCAACAATTTGTCAGGTACAGGTACAGGGGGCCCAACAATACTGGTAGCTGCACTAGGGGGCCCAACAATTTGTCAGGTACAGGCACAGGTAGCTGCACTAGGGGGCCCAACAATTTGTCAGGTACAGGTACTGGTAGCTGCACTAGGGGGCCCAACAATTTGTCAGGTACAGGTACAGGTAGCTGCACTAGGGGGCCCAACAATTTGTCAGGTACAGGTACACTAGGGGGCCCAACAATTTGTCAGGTACAGGTACTGCACTAGGTAGCTGCACTAGGGGGCCCAACAATTTGTCAGGTACAGGTACTGGTAGCTGCACTAGGGGGCCCAACAATTTGTCAGGTACAGGTACTGGTAGCTGCACTAGGGGGCCCAACAATTTGTCAGGTACAGGTACTGGTAGCTGCACTAGGGGGCCCAACAATAGCTGTCAGGTACAGGCACTGGTAGCTGCACTAGGGGGCCCAACAATTTGTCAGGTACAGGTAGCTGCACTAGGGGGCCCAACAATTTGTCAGGTACAGGTACAGGTAGCTGCACTAGGGGGCCCAACAATTTGTCAGGTACAGGTACAGGTAGCTGCACTAGGGGGCCCAACAATTTGTCAGGTACAGGCACAGGTAGCTGCACTAGGGGGCCCAACAATTTGTCAGGTACAGGCACAGGTAGCTGCACTAGGGGGCCCAACAATAGCTGCACTAGGGGGCCCAACAATTTGTCAGGTACAGGTACAGGTAGCTGCACTAGGGGGCCCAACAATTTGTCAGGTACAGGTACAGGTAGCTGCACTAGGGGGCCCAACAATTTGTCAGGTACAGGTACAGGGGGGGGCCCAACAATATGTCAGGTACAGGTACAGGTAGCTGCACTAGGGGGCCCAACAATATGTCAGGTACAGGCACTGGTAGCTGCACTAGGGGGCCCAACAATTTGTCAGGGTACAGGTAGCTGCACCCAACAATTTGTCAGGTACAGGTAGCTGCACTAGGGGGCCCAACAATATGTCAGGTACAGGCACTGGTAGCTGCACTAGGGGGCCCAACAATTTGTCAGGTACAGGTACAGGTAGCTGCACTAGGGGGCCCAACAATTTGTCAGGTACAGGTACTGGTAGCTGCACTAGGGGGCCCAACAATTTGTCAGGTACAGGTACAGGTACCTGGTAGCTGCACTAGGGGGCCCAACAATTTGTCAGGTACAGGTACTGGTAGCTGCACTAGGGGGCCCAACAATTTGTCAGGTACAGGCACTGGTAGCTGCACTAGGGGGCCCAACAATTTGTCAGGTACAGGTACTGCTGCACTAGGGGGCCCAACAATTTGTCAGGTACAGGTACAGCTGCACTAGGGGGCCCAACAATTTGTCAGGTACAGGCACTGGTAGCTGCACTAGGGGGCCCAACAATTTGTCAGGTACAGGTACAGGTAGCTGCACTAGGGGGCCCAACAATTTGTCAGGTACAGGTACAGGTAGCTGCACTAGGGGGCCCAACAATTTGTCAGGTACAGGTACAGGTAGCTGCACTAGGGGGCCCAACAATTTGTCAGGTACAGGTACAGGTAGCTGCACTAGGGGGCCCAACAATTTGTCAGGTACAGGTACTGGTAGCTGCACTAGGGGGCCCAACAATTTGTCAGGTACAGGTACAGGTAGCTGCACTAGGGGGCCCAACAATTTGTCAGGTACAGGCACTGGTAGCTGCACTAGGGGGCCCAACAATATGTCAGGTACAGGCACAATTTGGTAGCTGCACTAGGGGGCCCAACAATTTGTCAGGTACAGGCACTGGTAGCTGCACTAGGGGGCCCAACAATTTGTCAGGTACAGGTAGCTGCACTAGGGGGCCCAACAATATGTCAGGTACAGGCACTGGTAGCTGCACTAGGGGGCAACAATATGTCAGGTACAGGCACTGGTAGCTGCACTAGGGGGCCCAACAATATGTCAGGTACAGGTACAGGTAGCTGCACTAGGGGGCCCAACAATTTGTCAGGTACAGGCACTGCTGTAGCTGCACTAGGGGGGGCCCAACAATATGTCAGGTACAGGCACTGGTAGCTGCACTAGGGGGCCCAACAATATGTCAGGTACAGGCACTGGTAGCTGCACTAGGGGGCAACAATTTGTCAGGTACAGGAGTGGTAGCTGCACTAGGGGGCCCAACAATTTGTCAGGTACAGGCACAGGTAGCTGCACTAGGGGGCCCAACAATATGTCACAGGCACTGGTAGCTCACTAGCTCTCTCTCTCTCTCAGGCTGTGTCTGTGTATGTGTGTGTCTCTCTCTCACACAACACACCTGATTTTCTCAATGACTGGAGCCTTGGAGCAACCGGCCTTAGCTGCACTAGGGGGCAACAATGTAGTGCGTCACCGGCAACGACGAGGCAAGGTCAAGGTCACTGTATGACCAGGTCACAGGCCTTGGCCTGCACTAGGGGCACAATGCAAATTATGGGGGGCAGAGACTGGTGAGATGTAGGGGGCCCAACAATTTGTCACTGAGGATGAGGTGTTGTTACACAACTGGTAGAAAGGTCACAGTATACAAGGTTGGCCTGGGGGGCAGAGGGGTGAGAGGCATGCTAATTATGGGCCAGTCAGACAGCTGACAGGTCAAGTACTTTGAACACAGTGTTGGATAGCATGAAATAGTGGTTAGAAAGGTCACCAAGGCAATATGGGGTCCCAGATCAACATCAACAAACCACCTCTGACCTCTGTACATGTAGTCCCAGGTACTGCACTCAACTACAGTACAGTAACATCAACAAACCACCTCTGACCTCTGTCACCACATATGTAGTCCCACACATCAACATCAACAAACCACCTCTGACCTCTGTGCATGTAGTCCCACACATCAACATCAACATCAACAAACCACCTCTGACCTCTGTGCATGTAGTCCCACACTTCAACATCAACATCAACCACCTCTGACCTCTGTGCATGTAGTCCCACACATCAACTTCAACATCAACATCAACAAACCACCTCTGACCTCTGTGCATGTAGTCCCACACATCAACAAACCACCTCTGACCTCAATGTAGTCCCACACATCAACAAACCACCTCTGACCTCTGTGCATGTAGTCCCACACATCAACTTCAACATCAACAAACCACCACTGACCTCTGTGCATGTAGTCCCACACATCAACTTCAACATCAACATCAACAAACCACCTCTGACCTCTGTGCATGTAGTCCCACACATCAACAAACAAACCACCTCTGACCTCTGTACATGTAGTCCCACACATCAACAAACCACCTCTGACCTCTGTACATGTAGTCCCACACATCAACATCAACAAACCACCTCTGACCTCTGTGCATGTAGTCCCACACCACCTCTGAACATGTAGTCCCACACTGCACTCAACATCAACATCAACAAACCACCACTGACCTCTGTGCATGTAGTCCCACACTTCAACAAACCACCTCTGACCTCTGTGCATGTAGTCCCACACATCAACAAACCACCTCTGACCTCTGTACATGTAGTCCCACACATCAACAAACCACCACTGACCTCTGTACATGTAGTCCCACACATCAACAAACCACCACTGACCTCTGTGCATGTAGTCCCACACATCAACAAACCACCACTGACCTCTGTACATGTAGTCCCACACATCAACATCAACAAACCACCACTGACCTCTGTACATGTAGTCCCACACAACATCAACAAACCACCACTGACCTCTGTACATGTAGTCCCACACATCAACATCAACAAACAAACCACCACTGACCTCTGTACATGTAGTCCCACACATCAACATCAACAAACCACCACTGACCTCTGTACATGTAGTCCCACACATCAACATCAACATCAACCACCACTGACCTCTGTGCATGTAGTCCCACACATCAACAAACCACCTCTGACCTCTGAACCATCTGACCTAGTCCCACACACACATCAACAAACCACCTCTGACCTCTGTGCATGTAGTCCCACACTTCAACATCAACAAACCACCACTGACCTCTGTACATGTAGTCCCACACTTCAACATCAACATCAACAAACCACCTCTGACCTCTGTGCAAGTAGTCCCACACTTCAACATCAACAAACCACCACTGACCTCTGTACATGTAGTCCCACACATCAACATCAACATCAACAAACCACCACTGACCTCTGTACATGTAGTCCCACACATCAACATCAACAACCACCACTGACCTCTGTGCATGTAGTCCCACACTTCAACATCAACAAACCACCTCTGACCTCTGTGCATGTAGTCCCACACATCAACATCAACATCAACAAACCACCTCTGACCTCTGTGCATGTAGTCCCACACATCAACATCAACATCAACAAACCACCACTGACCTCTGTGCATGTAGTCCCACACATCAACATCAACATCAACAAACCACCACTGACCTCTGTACATGTAGTCCCACACATCAACATCAACATCAACAAACCACCTCTGACCTCTGTGCATGTAGTCCCACACAACATCAACATCAACAAACCACCTCTGACCTCTGTGCATGTAGTCCCACACATCAACATCAACAAACAAACCACCACTGACCTCTGTACATGTAGTCCCACACATCAACATCAACATCAACAAACCACCTCTGACCTCTGTGCATGTAGTCCCACACATCAACATCAACAAACCACCTCTGACCTCTGTACATGTAGTCCCACACATCAACATCAACATCAACCACCTCTGACCTCTGTACATGTAGTCCCACACATCAACATCAACAAACCACCACTGACCTCTGTACATGTAGTCCCACACTTCAACATCAACAAACCACCACTGACCTCTGTACATGTAGTCCCACACATCAACAAACCACCTCTGACCTCTGTACATGTAGTCCACACATCAACAAACCACCACTGACCTCTGTACATGTAGTCCCACACATCAACATCAACAAACCACCACTGACCTCTGTACATGTAGTCCCACACATCAACAAACCACCACTGACCTCTGTACATGTAGTCCCACACATCAACATCAACAAACCACCACTGACCTCTGTGCATGTAGTCCCACACATCAACAAACCACCTCTGACCTCTGTACATGTAGTCCCACACATCAACAAACCACCACTGACCTCTGTACATGTAGTCCCACACATCAACAAACCACCACTGACCTCTGTACATGTAGTCCCACACATCAACATCAACATCAACAAACCACCTCTGACCTCTGTACATGTAGTCCCACACATCAACATCAACAAACCACCACTGACCTCTGTACATGTAGTCCCACACATCAACATCAACAAACCACCACTGACCTCTGTACATGTAGTCCCACACATCAACATCAACAAACACCACTGACCTCTGTACATGTAGTCCCACACATTCAACAAACCACCTCTGACCTCTGTGCATGTAGTCCCACACTTCAACAAACCACCTCTGACCTCTGTACATGTAGTCCCACACTTCAACATCAACCACCTCTGACCTCTGTGCATGTAGTCCCACACATCAACAAACCACCTCTGACCTCTGTACATGTAGTCCCACACTTCAACATCAACAAACCACCTCTGACCTCTGTACATGTAGTCCCACACATCAACATCAACAAACCACCTCTGACCTCTGTACATGTAGTCCCACACTTCAACATCAACATCAACAAACCACCTCTGACCTCTGTGCATGTAGTCCCACACATCAACATCAACAAACCACCTCTGACCTCTGTACATGTAGTCCCACACTTCAACATCAACAAACCACCTCTGACCTCTGTGCATGTAGTCCCACACTTCAACATCAACATCAACAAACCACCTCTGACCTCTGTACATGTAGTCCCACACATTCAACATCAACAAACCACCTCTGACCTCTGTACATGTAGTCCCACACAACATCAACAAACCACCACTGACCTCTGTACATGTAGTCCCACACATCAACAAACCACCACTGACCTCTGTGCATGTAGTCCCACACATCAACATCAACATCAACAAACCACCACTGACCTCTGTACATGTAGTCCCACACATCAACATCAACAAACCACCACTGACCTCTGTACATGTAGTCCCACACATCAACATCAACAAACCACCACTGACCTCTGTACATGTAGTCCCACACATGTAGTCCCACACATCAACATCAACATCAACACCACCACTGACCTCTGTACATGTAGTCCCACACATCAACATCAACAAACCACCTGACCTCTGTACATGTAGTCCCACACATCAACATCAACAAACACCACTGACCTCTGTGCATGTAGTCCCACACATCAACAACATCAACATCAACCACAAACCACCTGACCTCTGTACATGTAGTCCCACACATCAACATCAAACAAACCACCTCTGACCTCTGTACATGTAGTCCCACACATCAACAACATCAACAAACCACCACTGACCTCTGTACATGTAGTCCCACAACATCAACATCAACAAACCACCACTGACCTCTGTACATGTAGTCCCACACAACATCAACAAACCACCACTGACCTCTGTACATGTAGTCCCACACATCAACAAACCACCACTGACCTCTGTACATGTAGTCCCACACATCAACAAACCACCTCTGACCTCTGTACATGTAGTCCCACACATCAACAACACCACCACCTCTGACCTCTGTACATGTAGTCCCACACTTCAACATCAACATCAACCCACCACTGACCTCTGTGCATGTAGTCCCACACATCAACAAACCACCTCTGACCTCTGTGCATGTAGTCCCACACTTCAACATCAACATCAACAAACCACCTGACCTCTGTGCATGTAGTCCCACAACATCAACATCAACAAACCACCACTGACCTCTGTACATGTAGTCCCACACATCAACATCAACAAACCACCACTGACCTCTGTACATGTAGTCCCACACATCAACATCAACATCAACACACCACCTCTGACCTCTGTACATGTAGTCCCACACATCAACATCAACAAACCACCTCTGACCTCTGTACATGTAGTCCCACACATCAACATCAACAAACCACCTCTGACCTCTGTGCATGTAGTCCCACACAAACATCAACAAACCACCTCTGACCTCTGTACATGTAGTCCCACACTTCAACAAACCACCTCTGACCTCTGTACATGTAGTCCCACACATCAACATCAACAAACAAACCACCTCTGACCTCTGTACATGTAGTCCCACACATTCAACAAACCACCTCTGACCTCTGTACATGTAGTCCCACACATCAACATCAACAAACCACCTCTGACCTCTGTACATGTAGTCCCACACATCAACATCAACAAACCACCTCTGACCTCTGTACATGTAGTCCCACACATCAACATCAACAAACCACCTCTGACCTCTGTACATGTAGTCCCACACATCAACATCAACAAACCACCTCTGACCTCTGTACATGTAGTCCCACACATCAACATCAACAAACCACCTCTGACCTCTGTACATGTAGTCCCACACAACATCAACAAACCACCTCTGACCTCTGTGCATGTAGTCCCACACATCAACATCAACATCAACAAACCACCTCTGACCTCTGTACATGTAGTCCCACACATCAACATCAACAAACCACCTCTGACCTCTGTGCATGTAGTCCCACACATCAACATCAACAAACCACCTCTGACCTCTGTGCATGTAGTCCCACACATCAACATCAACAAACCACCTCTGACCTCTGTACATGTAGTCCCACACATCAACATCAACAAACCACCTCTGACCTCTGTACATGTAGTCCCACACATCAACAAACCACCTCTGACCTCTGTACATGTAGTCCCACACATCAACATCAACATCAACCCACCACTGACCTCTGTACATGTAGTCCCACACATCAACATCAACAAACCACCTCTGACCTCTGTGCATGTAGTCCCACACATCAACAAACCACCTCTGACCTCTGTACATGTAGTCCCACACATCAACATCAACAAACCACCTCTGACCTCTGTACATGTAGTCCCACACAACATCAACAAACCACCTCTGACCTCTGTACATGTAGTCCCACACATCAACAAACCACCTCTGACCTCTGTGCATGTAGTCCCACACACCAACATCAACATCAACAAACCACCTCTGACCTCTGTACATGTAGTCCCACACATCAACATCAACAAACCACCTCTGACCTCTGTGCATGTAGTCCCACACATCAACATCAACATCAACAAACCACCTCTGACCTCTGTGCATGTAGTCCCACACATCAACATCAACAAACCACCTCTGACCTCTGTACATGTAGTCCCACACATCAACATCAACATCAACAAACCACCTCTGACCTCTGTGCATGTAGTCCCACACATCAACATCAACAAACCACCTCTGACCTCTGTACATGTAGTCCCACACATCAACATCAACCACCTCTGACCTCTGTACATGTAGTCCCACACATCAACATCAACAAACCACCACTGACCTCTGTACATGTAGTCCCACACATCAACAAACCACCTCTGACCTCTGTACATGTAGTCCCACACTTCAACATCAACATCAAATCAATAGCTGACCTGTGCGCGTGTAGTCCCAAGGCCAGACTTCGTCGTGAATGTCAGAGTTATCCCCCTGAAAAACGGCCTTCATGCGAACACGGTACTGCCGTTTGGGCTCCAGATCTATAAATAGAACAACAGATCTATAAATAGAACACGGTACTGCCGTTTGGGCTCCAGATCTATAAATAGAACAACAGATCTATAAATAGAACACGGTACTGCCGTTTGGGCTCCAGATCTATAAATAGAACAACAGATCTATAAATAGAACATGGTACTGCCGTTTGGCTCCAGATCTATAAATAGAACAACAGATCTATAAATAGAACACGGTACTGCCGTTTGGGCTCCAGATCTATAAATAGAACAACAGATCCATAAATAGAACACCAAGGTGTGGCACAGAGGTAACACGTTCACCTTGTGTCAAGTAAACCCGAGTTCAAACCTGGGTACAGGGGATTTCCCCTCTCACTTTACACTAGGCCTTACAGTCTGAACGTGGAGTCTTTTGGGTGAGACGATAAACCGAGGTCACGTGTGCCCATGCACTTAGTACACATTAAACCCAGTGGCAACGAAAAAGTTGTCATTTAGTCAAAATTTACACCACCACCGCCCTTCCTTCCTCATCAGTCACACAGAAATCGCATGCACAAACTTACTATATCAGTCACATCATACGACCCAGGGGTTTATGGGAAAAGTACCTATAAGGCGATATTTTTTTCTCCAATTTCGACCTATGCGCCTAATAAACGAGGGCGCCCTATAAGTGAACAAAATCGTGAGAAGAGAGGCAACGATTGCCGTACTCAGTACAGTCTACTGTGAGTCACAACATTGAAAGTGGTAGCGAGTCGCCGATACGACGAATACTCACATTCAAATGCTTCGAAATCCCTGTTATCGTCCGAGATACCGTCCAACAGATGCCACAACCCTTCATTGGATGTAAAAAGCATCGTTGTAGAGATTAAAATGCCATAATTCTACCAGTTCTCGCGAAGAATTGGCCAAACACAACAACCGGAAGTCGCAAAAACGGAAGTTTCGATTATTTGAGAAGGGAGCCAACTCTCGTTTACGACAACAAAATGGCGGTCGGTAATCGTTTACAGGACGTGTACGGGCTTCAAACTTCGACTTTCTGTTGCGAGGTGTATATAAACGAGGGCGCTTTTTACTTGGATTTTGTCAGATTTGTCTTGAAAATTGCCCTATTCGCCTTATACACAGCAGCGCCTAATGAGCCGAAAAGTACGGTATCTTATTATCAGTCACATTATACGGCCCAGGGGGTTATGGGAAAAGTATCGCCTTATAATTTGTAAAAGATGGTACTTAAAATGCAAAACTTTATCACACACGAGCAACCACAAACATGCATGCACACTCAAAACAAACACACACACACACACACAAACATACACACACACACACACACACAAACATATACACACAAAAAAGATACACACACACACACAAACATACACACACACACACACACACAAACATATACACAAACATACATACACACACAAACATACACACACACACAAACATACATACACACACAAACATACATACACACACAAACATACACATACAAACATACACATATAGTAAGAAACATACATTCTTTAATTTTTATTTGATTCCGTATTTTTCTTCTTTTCATGACAGGATGAAAAAAACCTTGTAGCTTACTCCTTTATGGTCAATAATGAATGATTTTATTTAATATAACTATCTATTCTATCTATATACTTACCGTTTCACTACGAATGAGTTATTCCTTCCAATTTGGAGCAAATGCCAATTTACCAAAGACCCAAAAGTTATAGTCTTAACAAGACTAGATTACTTCCCTTGGTCTACACAGCCAATACCACTAAGCTGCCGTGGATCCCACTCGCTACGTCACTTCCGGGGAGGCAACTTTAAATCATGATAAAAAAAATTTAACCAACCTTCCCAATGATGTTTTCGTCGGAGGGAGGAGGGTGGGAACCTTTGATCGTAGTGAAACGGTAAGTATATAGATAGAATAGATAGTTATATTAAATAAAATCATTCAATCTATTCTATCATGTTACCGTTTCACTACGAATGAGTTGATTCCCAGCGAGGAGGTGGGTAAGAAAACATTGTTGAAACTTCACTCCAACAAACAAAAAACAATACCCACAAGACAAACTTGACAGGGAACGCCAGGGGTAACCTGTAAGGGAGAGGACATTATAACAATTAGACAACCAAAACATCCATACCCCCAAACAGCATATACATATGCATACCAACACCAGAACAAAAAAATAACATAAGTTTATCGTTAGACCAGAGAAACAGGAGTCTGCGCAAGCACCACCTTCCTGATGCCAAAGGTGTCGTCCTGCCTTCTGGCGGAGAAATGGCGAAGGTAGAAGCTAGCAAACGTGGACTGTCACTTCCAGTACGCAGCTTCCGTAACGCTGGACAGCGCCACTCCCTTAATCATAGCCAGGGATGTGCTGATAGCTCGGATTTCATGGGCTCTCAGAGGATTAGTGGGCAATGACCAGTCGGCACTTATATACGCTAAGTTAAAAGCGTTCACTAACCACCTAGAAATGGTTGACTTAGAAATATCCCTCATGTATTTCTCGTTCAAAGAAAAGAACAGACGGCGTTTGTGCCCCCGGAAGGGGGAGGTCCTCTTAAGGAAAAACTTAAGAGCTCTGACGGGGCACAGGAGTCTATCAGAAACATCAGGGCCGAGAATAGAGAGAAGACTTTGAACCGTAACCGAGGGAGAAGCAATCTGAGCAGGCTGATTCTTGGCCCTAAACTTGGTACCCGCGAGAGACAGAAGGGTACCGAAAGCATCATCCTGGGGCAGAACCTGAGTGGACTCCACCGAGACAACATCCTGGAAAAGAAGCCAGGAGATGACAAACTCCACATGGAGACACCTAGAGCAGCCAAGGCCGAAACAAAACGGACTATGAGTGGCCGGACCGGGCCACCACACGCTGCTACGCCCTTTCGAACCGGAAAAATATCGATTGAAGTGGCGAGTATGAGTCAAAAACGAAAAGGCCCACATCTGGACAAGACTTGTTCAGAATGGGCAAGCAAAGGATCGATGACGGGATAGAGACAGCTAGTACTAAATGGTTAAGATGAGAATCCGCAAAACAGCAGATTCAACCTCCGAACTAGCAAACTGAGAAGCCACGGTACGAATGTGCGACTGCACTTCGTAACCAACTCTACATGCTAAGACCGTAGGAAGGTAAAAAATAAAAACTGCCTCTGACGTAGGGGACAGACCGAAACAGCAACATAGTTGCTATCGCATGACGTCAAATCTAACCAGATGACGCGGAAATGTCCCCACCGAAAAGGAAAACATGTAGACAAAAAGCGAAACAGTGTGCAAACGTGACGTCGACTTAACCCATTTCAACGCCACCCAGTCGAACAACTGAGCTGACGGCTGGGCATGGAAGATCATGTTAGCCGGACAGTAAGGTTCGATCGGGACGGAACCAGACCGAAAAGGATGACTGGAACGGGTGAACGAGATAACTGGTTGAACAACTCATGGTTGTAATCAGAGGAAACAAAGGTCTGAAACAGAGCAAGTAAAACCATGCCTGCCAGAACAGACAACATTCGAAAGAACGGCGAAGCCGGGGCCGTTGCCACCCAAAAAAATTCGTTCAGAAGGAAGGCAACAAGGGTACGGTTGAACAACTCTCGGTTGCTGTCCTAGAAAGAGCTGGAGACTGTGTCCCTCACTAACGGCGAAGATAAGAGAGAGCTGTCGTATTGTCTCCGCAGATGGTGACCCATTTCTGGGTGAGACGGACTGTGAAAGACTTCAGAGCCCTGGCTACTGACTCCATCTCCAACAACTCGACTGAAAGCACGATCTGTCTTGATTGGGCCCAGAGGAGAATCTCTTCTGCTTTCCTTGAAAGAGCCGGAGACCGTGTTCCTCCCTGGCGACGAAGATATGAGAGAGCTGTCGTATTGTCTCCGCAGACGGTGACGCATTTCCCGGAGAGAAGGACTACAAAAGACTTCAGGGCCCTGGCTACTGCTTCCACCTCCAAGAGGTTGATGTGAAATTTCTACTCTGCCGAAGTCAACTGACCCGAAAATTCGACTCGATCCAAATGGGCGCCCCAGCCCGTCGTCGAGGCATCTGTGTGAAGAAATTGCTGCTGTTGCATGGGATGGATAGGCACCGAGCTGTTGAGCCACTCGAGAATCATCCACTGTTACGTTGACTCGAGGAACCAACTGCCGAGAGACACTAGTTGCTCGAGAGGCAGCTGAGACAGTTTCCTTTGCGACAGCAGTCGTTGCAGTGGCCGTTTGTGCATCCGTGCGAGAGGAAGCAAATCCGCTACCGATTCCATAAGTCCCAGGAGACGGAGAAGCCGACGAGCAGAGAGCGAAGTCTTAGTCTGAACGTCGAAACAATCTCGACGATGGCTTTGACCCGAGTTTCCGACAGCTGCACTGAAAACCGCTCCGTATCAAACTTCATGCCGAGGTAGCTGAAGGAGGTTGACGGAGTCAGCTCTGATTTCCCGTCGTGAATGCGAAAACCCAGAGTCTTGGACAGTCGAACAAGAGTGTCCGTTTGTGAGAGGCACAGGGCTTGCGAAGCTGTTAGCAACAACCAATCGTCCAGGTAAACGTGAAGACGAATTGCCCAGGACCTGGCCAGACGAACGAGCTCCTTGGTGATTCTTGAGAAAATCCAAGGGGCCGGGGACAGGCCGAACGGAAGGGCAACAAACTGATAAGCCCTGTGTTTCCAGATGAAGCGAAGGAAACGCTGACGTGAAGGATGGATGCACGCGTGAAAATATGCGTCCCACAGGTCGATGGAAGTAGCCCAGTCGTTCGGGAGAATGGAGAGACGGATTGAAGCCGCTGTTTCCATTTTGAACTTGTCGGTGCGAATAAACCTGTTGAGGGGGGACAAGTCCAAGACCGGGCGAAATTCTCCGCTTTTCTTGGGGACCACGACAGACGAGAGAAGAATCCCGATTCCGTAGGCACAATCTGAACAATGGCTCCCCTTTTGACAGAGCGCAGAGACTTCTCTGTCGATCGCTTCGAATTTAGACTGGTCTTGCGGGGCGGCTGGTAGTTGGGGTAGCGAAAGGTACGCCCTGGAGACGAATCGGCTCTCGTAGAGACAAGAGGAGGAGGCCTGAAGTCCATGCGCGCGCGCTTGGCTTGGGGGGAAGCAACCCCCCGGCCGGCAGACCTGGTAGCCAACTCCACGATGCGTTCCTGACCCCAGTCCAGTCTCCGTTTCTTGATCCGCTCCAGGTTGTCCTTGAGGGAAGCCTGATGAAAAGTAGAGCGAAGATCAGCGAGGCCAGAACGAACGGTCGAACGATCCAGCAGGGAGAGAGGAACTTTACAGTCCTTGAGGACCGCGTCTCTGAACGTGGCCGCTAGTTGCACCTTAGAAGAGGAGGCCACGGACGAAATGGAGCTCACAGCTTGGTTGAATGAAGCCAAGGCAACGCCCAAGGCACGCTCGTCGACGTCATCACGCAGTCTAAAGTCTTCAGGTTTGGAAGTGTTCGTTGAGCCGGCGATGTGCGCCAGGGACTGAAGCATTGACGTGGCTAACGACGAGGCTCGAAGAATAGAGTACATGGATCTCTCCAAGATGTTGAAGGCCGGCTGGCCCATGAAGACTGAAGTTTGCCTCATTCAGCGCCCATAACTAAGGGAGGAACGTACCTACGGGGACACAACCGAGTGCGAAGGCACAGGCACAAAGGGATAGCCAGCTGAAACAGTGGGAAGAAGTCCTTCTTCACAAAGGCGCCGGGTTGAGACGGAACAGGCTCCGGCAGAGGGGGAGGAGAGACGTCGTCGTCAGGCAACGGTGGCGGTTGAGACCACAGGATAGAGTCAGTCTTACGAAGTGCCTGCCGAACGAACGGAGAGATGTGAAGCGCTAGTCGAGCTTCTTTCTGCGCTTGCAGTCCGCCAAAAAACTGTGGCTGTCCCGCTGTCTGAGCTGATTCGAGCTGCACCATCGGCTTGATGTCGGTGCAGTAGGGCTGAAGGATATGTAGATAGCCCTGATAACTGCACGACGAAGGGATTGGGTCTGAATACACAGGGGGATCAGTCACACCACTGCCACGCTCAGACTGAGAGAATTGATCGTCGTCGTGGTCAGATCTCGACGGGGACCGCTGAGACCCCTGATACACAGTTCTCATGATGCGAAATACTTTGTCTTGGACGGCTAAGTCGAAGTCAACCAAGCCTTCACGAGGCAACGACTCAAACTCTTCATCCACGGAAGACTCTCGTGGCAGCGCTACATGACGCTTCGAGGGGAAGCTGAAACTCATCCGCACGACGAGGGCCAGGATGACGTGAGACAGGCTCCAGAACAGGCAACGGCCGGTCCGCCGCTGATGGTGCCGTTCTGTGACGGGTGTCCGTGACGGTGGAGACGGGTGGCCGTGTGCCGCCGGCACAAGTAATGGACACGGTTGGTCCGTGAACGGGCCGCACGGGCCGTGGCGGGTAGTCGTAGGTGACATCGATATTTCCGGGTTCAAGAGTCCGCTGAGGCAAGGCCCTACGCGGGCAACGGCTCTGCTACGTGACTGCTGATCATTGCCATGGGGAGAGTCCGTACCTCTTGCCCTATGCGGGCTACGGAACTGTTGATCATCGATATTTCCGGGTTCAAGAGTCCGCCGAGGCAAGGCCCTACGCGGGCAACGGCTCTGCTGGGTATAATGCAAGTCCGTACTTCTCGCCCTACGCGGGCTACGTGACTGCCGATCATTGGGAGAGTCCGTACCTCTTGCCCTACGCGGGCTACGGAACTGTTGAACATCGAGAGAATCCGTACCACTCGCCCTACGCGGGCTACGGAATTGCCATTCACTGAGAGAGGGGAGATATTCGCCTTCACGAGCACGAGAGCCGTAGTCAGGTACGGCGTCCGTCTGGGGCTTCCTGCGGCGGTCGTGGGAGCGATTAGCTTCCACGTCACGCTGGGTGGAGGACCGTCCGTCCAGCTCGAGGTCTTCCTCTCGTGGGAAGATGGAGATGCCCGTAGTCCGCTCTCTTTGGGCCAGCTGCCCAACTGAGTACAGAACAGGAACATCATTATCGTTCATGCAAAGAGAGGCGAACGTACACACTGGTTAATACCTTGACTCTCGTGAGAGTACCCTGCGAGCTTGTCCGTAGTCAAGTCAGTTGTCGTGTCCAAGGCCTACCAGGTCTAACTGACAAACCGGGCCAAGAGGCCGACGGAACCAAAACTAACCCCTCATTCTTAAACTCCGCAAGCATATCTGATACCAGAGAAGAAGAATCCACCCAGGAAATAATCTGCTCTGTAACAAACGCAGGAGACTCAGAACAGGCTGAGGGAGAGGGGGGGTTGCTCCTTCCTCGACGACGAAGAAGAGGAAGACTAGACCTCGAACTAGAATGTTTGCGAAAACTAGAAGAAGAAGCCTGAGGTGTATCCGAAAACTTCCCCTTAACATCCCGAGATAGCTTACTAGAAAACCCCACTAGACTGAGTCGATACTACAGGATCGACGGCCGACATGGCGACCGGGGGAACAAAGCATGTAAGCACAACAAAATATTTCAAAAAATTATTTAGCAATGAAAAACGTGAAAATAATTCACACAAACTACATGCCGACAAACCTGTAGCCCCAAGGCAAAGGGGCAACCCAAACAGAGGAGGATGGCGGCTAGAATAAATTAGATAAACGAAATAATAGCAAGAGCAAAGAACAACATGGCTGCTCCAAGTTGGAAAAAATTTATTATGATTTAAAGTTGCCTCCCCGGAAGTGACGTAGCGAGTGGGATCCACGGCAGCTTAGTGGTATTGGCTGTGTAGACCAAGGGAAGTAATCTAGTCTTGTTAAGACTATAACTTTTTGGTCTTTGGTAAATTGGCATTTGCTCCAAATTGGAAGGAATAACTCATTCGTAGTGAAACGGTAACATGATAGAATAGACTTGACTTGACACACACACACCTGTCAACATCAGTGTATGCTGACACACACACCTATCAACATCAGTGTATGCTGATCACACACACACACACACCTGTTAACATCAGTGTATGCTGATCACACACACACCTGTCAACATCAGTGTATGCTGATCACACACACACACACACACCTGTCAACATCAGTGTATGCTAATCACACACACACACATGCACACACACACACACACACACACACACACACACACACACACACACACACCTGTCAACATCAGTGTATGCTGATCACACACACACACCTGTCAACATCAGTGTATGCTGATCACACACACACCTGTCAACATCAGTGTATGCTAATCACACACACACACACCTGTCAACATCAGTGTATGCTGATCACACACACACCCTGTCAACATCAGTGTATGCTAATCACACACACACACACACCTGTCAACATCAGTGTATGCTGATCACACACACACACACACCTGTCAACATCAGTGTATGCTGATCAGGGTCAATCTTCCTGAAGTCTACATGCGCCGAGTTACTCAGACCGAAGTACACCTCATAGGCCGTGATATCCTTGCGCCGCCGGTGACGCTTGGCAAAGTCCGTCCAGTTTAGAAATATGGAGGAATTGTCAGCATAGGACAAGATAGGGTGGGGGTAACCTGTTGACATTGACAATACAGTTTAGAAATATGGAAGAATTTTCAGCATAGGACAAGATAGGGTGGGGGTAACCTGTTGACATTGACAACACAGTTTAGAAATATGGAGGAATTGTCATAGGACAAGATAGGGTGGGGGTAACCTGTTGACATTGACAATACAGTTTAGAAATATGGAGGAATTGTCAGCATAGGACAAGATAGGGTGGGGGTAACCTGTTGACATTGACAACACAGTTTAGAAATATGGAGGAATTGTCATAGGACAAGATAGGGTGGGGGTAACCTGTTGATAACAATACAGTTTAGAAATATGGAGGAATTGTCAGCATAGGACAAGATAGGGTGGGGGTAACCTGTTGACATTGACAACAATAGTTTAGAAATATGGAGGAATTGTCAGCATAGGACAAGATAGTGTGGGGGTAACCTGTTGACATTGACAACACAGTTTAGAAATATGGAGGAATTGTCAGCATAGGACAAGATAGTGTGGGGGTAACCTGTTGACATTGACAACACAGTTTAGAAATATGGAGGAATTGTCAGCATAGGACAAGATAGGGTGGGGGTAACCTGTTGACATTGACAACACAGTTTAGAAATATGGAGGAATTGTCAGCATAGGACAAGATAGGGTGGGGGTAACCTGTGTGAAACATGATGTATAATCATTGAGAGGGTAGGGTGGGGTAACCTCTAAAAAACATGATGTATAAGATAATCATTGACACATGATGTATCAGAACATCATTGACAGAGGGTAAGAAAAACATGATGTATAAGATAATCATTGACACATGATGTATCAGAACATCATTGACAGAGGGTAAGAAAAACATGATGCATAAGATAATAATAAAATAATAATTAATAACAATTATATGGCGCAGTATCCTGACAACAGCTCAAAGCGCCTTACAAATACAACGCATATACAAAACACACATGAACATGATAATACAGGCACGTAATACTACTATTTAAATACACAATAGAACACCAGGACATACAGATCATATAAGATACATATAAATATACACATGCACAATGAGAGATAATAACAGATGCAAACGGAAGAAAAAATGAAAACACACGCACTCGCCAGCTTAAGGCCAACATATTGACGTCGTTAAAAATAATAATTGAAAATGAATGTAAATGAAGAGAAACGACACACACTCGCGTACGCCCATGCACACATAAAAAATTCAAAATCAAATCCCCACCCCACCCACTAATCCGCTCCAGTCAACAAAATGACATAAGTCAATAATAAAGTAAGAATGGAGAGGGGAGGGGGGGGGATTCACACACACACACATGCGCATGCACACACGCAAGCATACACACACACAGACATACACGCGCATGCACACACACGTACACACACACACATACACACACTCACACACACACACACCCCTTGGAGTTCTCTATCTCAAACATAGCGTACGCATCAAGGCCAAGATAATCATTGACACATGATGTATAAGATCATCATTGACAGAGGGTAGGGTGGGGTAACCTCTGAAAAACATGATGTATAAGATCATCATTGACAGAGGGTAGGGTGGGGTAACCTCTGAAAAACATGATGTATAAGAACATCATTGACAGAGGGTAGGGTGGGGTAACCTCTGAAAAACATGATGTATAAGAACATCATTGACAGAGGGTAGGGTGGGGTAACCTCTGAAAAAACATGATGTATAAGAACATCATTGACAGAGGGTAGGGTGGGGTAACCTCTGAAAAACATGATGTATAAGAACATCATTGACAGAGGGTAGGGTGGGGTAACCTCTGAAAAACATGATGCATAAGAACATCATTGACAGAGGGTAGGGTGGGGTAACCTCTGAAAAACATGATGTATAAGAACATCATTGACAGAGGGTAGGGTGGGGTAACCTCTGAAAAACATGATGTATAAGAACATCATTGACAGAGGGTAGGGTGGGGTAACCTCTAAAAAACATGATGTATAAGAACATCATTGACAGAGGGTAGGGTGGGGTAACCTCTGAAAAACATGATGTATAAGAACATCATTGACAGAGGGTAGGGTGGGGTAACCTCTGAAAAACATGATGTATAAGAACATCATTGACAGAGGGTAGGGTGGGGTAACCTCTGAAAAAACATGATGTATAAGAACATCATTGACAGAGGGTAGGGTGGGGTAACCTCTGAAAAACATGATGTATAAGAACATCATTGACAGAGGGTAGGGTGGGGTAACCTCTGAAAAACATGATGCATAAGAACATCATTGACAGAGGGTAGGGTGGGGTAACCTCTGAAAAACATGATGTATAAGAACATCATTGACAGAGGGTAGGGTGGGGTAACCTCTGAAAAACATGATGTATAAGAACATCATTGACAGAGGGTAAGGTGGGGTATCAGAACATCATTGGCAGAGGGTAAGAACAACATGATGTATCAGAACATCATTGGCAGAGGGTAATGTATAAGAACATCATTGGCAGAGGGTAACAACATGATGTATCAGAACATCATTGGCAGAGGGTAAGAACATGATGTATCAGAACATCATTGGCAGAGGGTAAGAACAAACATGATGTATCAGAACATCATTGGCAGAGGGTAAGAACATCATGATGTATCAGAACATCATTGTATAAGAACATGATCAAGAACATCATTGGCAGAGGGTAAGAACATGATGTATCAGAACATCATTGGCAGAGGGTAAGAACAACATGATGTATCAGAACATCATTGGCAGAGGGTAAGAACAACATGATGTATCAGAACATCATTGGCAGAGGGTAAGAACAACATGATGTATCAGAACATCATTGGCAGAGGGTAAGAACAACATTGTATCAGAACATCATTGGCAGAGGGTAAAAGAACATTGGCAGAGGATGTATCAGAACATCATGTATCAGAACATCAGAGGGGTAAGAACATGATGTATAAGAACATCATTGATTGATTGATTGATGCATGTTTATCAGAACATCATTGGCAGAGGGTAAGAACATGATGGCAGAGGGTAAGAACAACACGCTGTATCAGAACATCATTGGCAGAGGGTAAGAACAACATGATGTATCAGAACATCATTGGCAGAGGGTAAGAACAACATGTATCAGAACATCATTGGCAGAGGGTGGCATCAGAACATCATTGGCAGAGGGTAAGAACAACATGATGTATCAGAAGGGTAAGAACATCATTGGCAGAGGGTAAGAACATGATGTATCAGAACATCATTGGCAGAGGGTAAGAACAACATGATGTATCAGAACATCATTGGCAGAGGGTAAGAACATGATGTATCAGAACATCATTGGCAGAGGGTAAGAACATGATGTATCAGAACATCATTGGCAGAGGGTAAGAACAACATGATGTATCAGAACATCATTGGCAGAGGGTAAGAACAACATGATGTATCAGAACATCATTGGCAGAGGGTAAGAACATGATGTATCAGAACATCATTGGCAGAGGGTAAGAACAACATGATGTATCAGAACATCATTGGCAGAGGGTAAGAACAACATGATGTATCAGAACATCATTGGCAGAGGGTAAGAACAACATGATGTATCAGAACATCATTGGCAGAGGGTAAGAACAACATGATGTATCAGAACATCATTGGCAGAGGGTAAGAACAACATGATGTATCAGAACATCATTGGCAGAGGGTAAGAACAACATGATGTATCAGAACATCATTGGCAGAGGGTAAGAACAACATGATGTATCAGAACATCATTGGCAGAGGGTAAGAACAACATGATGTATCAGAACATCATTGGCAGAGGGTAAGAACAACACGATGTATCAGAACATCATTGGCAGAGGGTAAGAACAACAGAACATCATTGATGTATCAGAACATCATTGGCAGAGGGTAAGAACAACATGATGTATCAGAACATCATTGGCAGAGGGTAAGGTAACATGATGTATCAGAACATCATTGGCAGAGGGTAAGAACAACATGATGTATCAGAACATCATTGGCAGAGGGTAAGAACAACATGATGTATCAGAACATCATTGGCAGAGGGTAAGAACAACATGATGTATCAGAACATCATTGGCAGAGGGTAAGAACAACATGATGTATCAGAACATCATTGGCAGAGGGTAAGAACAACATGATGTATCAGAACATCATTGGCAGAGGGTAAGAACAACATGATGTATCAGAACATCATTGGCAGAGGGTAAGAACAACAAGAACAACATGTATCAGAACATCATTGGCAGAGGGTAAGAACAATGTATCAGAACATCATTGGCAGAGGGTAAGAACATGATGTATCAGAACATCATTGGCAGAGGGTAAGAACAACATGATGTATCAGAACATCATTGGCAGAGGGTAAGAACAACATGATGTATCAGAACATCATTGGCAGAGGGTAAGAACAACATGATGTATCAGAACATCATTGGCAGAGGGTAAGAACAACATGATGTATCAGAACATCATTGGCAGAGGGTAAGAACAACATGATGTATCAGAACATCATTGGCAGAGGGTAAGAACAACATGATGTATCAGAACATCATTGGCAGAGGGTAAGAACAACATGATGTATCAGAACATCATTGGCAGAGGGTAAGAACAACATGATGTATCAGAACATCATTGGCAGAGGGTAAGAACAACATGATGTATCAGAACATCATTGGCAGAGGGTAAGAACAACATGATGTATCAGAACATCATTGGCAGAGGGTAAGAACAACATGATGTATCAGAACATCATTGGCAGAGGGTAAGAACAACATGATGTATCAGAACATCATTGGCAGAGGGTAAGAACAACATGATGTATCAGAACATCATTGGCAGAGGGTAAGAACAACATGATGTATCAGAACATCATTGGCAGAGGGTAAGAACAACATGATGTATCAGAACATCATTGGCAGAGGGTAAGAACATGATGTATCAGAACATCATTGGCAGAGGGTAAGAACAACATGATGTATCAGAACATCATTGGCAGAGGGTAAGAACATTGGCAGAGAAGAACAACATGATGTATCAGAACATCATTGGCAGAGGGTAAGAACAACATGATGTATCAGAACATCATTGGCAGAGGGTAAGAACAACATGATGTATCAGAACATCATTGGCAGAGGGTAAGAACAACATGATGTATCAGAACATCATTGGCAGAGGGTAAGAACAACATGATGTATCAGAACATCATTGGCAGAGGGTAAGAACAACATGATGTATCAGAACATCATTGGCAGAGGGTAAGAACAACACGATGTATCAGAACATCATTGGCAGAGGGTAAGAACAACATGATGTATCAGAACATCATTGGCAGAGGGTAAGAACAACATGATGTATCAGAACATCATTGGCAGAGGGTAAGAACAACATGATGTATCAGAACATCATTGGCAGAGGGTAACAACATGATGTATCAGAACATCATTGGCAGAGGGTAAGAACAACATGATGTATCAGAACATCATTGGCAGAGGGTAAGAACAACATGATGTATCAGAACATCATTGGCAGAGGGTAAGAACAACATGATGTATCAGAACATCATTGGCAGAGGGTAAGAACATGATGTATCAGAACATCATTGGCAGAGGGTAAGAACAACATGATGTATCAGAACATCATTGGCAGAGGGTAAGAACAACATGATGTATCAGAACATCATTGGCAGAGGGTAAGAACAACATGATGTATCAGAACATCATTGGCAGAGGGTAAGAACAACATGATGTATCAGAACATCATTGGCAGAGGGTAAGAACAACATGATGTATCAGAACATCATTGGCAGAGGGTAAGAACAACATTGATGTATCAGAACATCATTGGCAGAGGGTAAGAACAACATGATGTATCAGAACATCATTGGCAGAGGGTAAGAACAACATCATTGGCAGAGGTATCAGAACATCATTGGCAGAGGGTAAGAACATGATGTATCAGAACATCATTGGCAGAGGGTAAGAACAACATGATGTATCAGAACATCATTGGCAGAGGGTAAGAACAACATGATGTATCAGAACATCATTGGCAGAGGGTAAGAACAACATGATGTATCAGAACATCATTGGCAGAGGGTAAGAACATGATGTATCAGAACATCATTGGCAGAGGGTAAGAACAACATGATGTATCAGAACATCATTGGCAGAGGGTAAGAACATGATGTATCAGAACATCATTGGCAGAGGGTAAGAACAACATGATGTATCAGAACATCATTGGCAGAGGGTAAGAACAACATGATGTATCAGAACATCATTGGCAGAGGGTAAGAACAACATGATGTATCAGAACATCATTGGCAGAGGGTAAGAACAACATGATGTATCAGAACATCATTGGCAGAGGGTAAGAACAACATGATGTATCAGAACATCATTGGCAGAGGGTAAGAACAACATGATGTATCAGAACATCATTGGCAGAGGGTAAGAACAACATGATGTATCAGAACATCATTGGCAGAGGGTAAGAACAACATGATGTATCAGAACATCATTGGCAGAGGGTAAGAACAACATGATGTATCAGAACATCATTGGCAGAGGGTAAGGTAAGAACAACATGATGTATCAGAACATCATTGGCAGAGGGTAAGAACAACATGATGTATCAGAACATCATTGGCAGAGGGTAAGAACAACATGATGTATCAGAACATCATTGGCAGAGGGTAAGAACAACATGATGTATCAGAACATCATTGGCAGAGGGTAAGAACAACATGATGTATCAGAACATCATTGGCAGAGGGTAAGAACAACATGATGTATCAGAACATCATTGGCAGAGGGTAAGAACAACATGATGTATCAGAACATCATTGGCAGAGGGTAAGAACATGATGTATCAGAACATCATTGGCAGAGGGTAAGGGTATCAGAACATCATTGGCAGAGGGTAACAACATGATGTATCAGAACATCATTGGCAGAGGGTAAGAACAACATGATGTATCAGAACATCATTGGCAGAGGGTAAGAACAACATGATGTATCAGAACATCATTGGCAGAGGGTAAGAACAACATGATGTATCAGAACATCATTGGCAGAGGGTAAGAACAACATGATGTATCAGAACATCATTGGCAGAGGGTAAGAACAACATGATGTATCAGAACATCATTGGCAGAGGGTAAGAACAACATGATGTATCAGAACATCATTGGCAGAGGGTAAGAACAATGTATCAGAACATCATTGGCAGAGGGTAAGAACATGATGTATCAGAACATCATTGGCAGAGGGTAAGAACAACACGCTGTATCAGAACATCATTGGCAGAGGGTAAGAACAACATGATGTATCAGAACATCATTGGCAGAGGGTAAGAACAACATGATGCATCAGAACATCATTGGCAGAGGGTAAGAACAACATGTATCAGAACATCATTGGCAGAGGGTAAGAACATGATGTATCAGAACATCATTGGCAGAGGGTAAGAACAACATGATGTATCAGAACATCATTGGCAGAGGGTAAGAACAACATGATGTATCAGAACATCATTGGCAGAGGGTAAGAACAACATGTATGTCATCAGAACATCATTGGCAGAGGGTAAGAACAGAACATGGCATGATATCAGAACATCATTGGCAGAGGGTAAGAACAACATGATGTATCAGAACATCATTGGCAGAGGGTAAGAACAACATGATGTATCAGAACATCATTGGCAGAGGGTAAGAACAACATGATGTATCAGAACATCATTGGCAGAGGGTAAGAACAACATGATGTATCAGAACATCATTGGCAGAGGGTAAGAACAACATGATGTATCAGAACATCATTGGCAGAGGGTAAGAACAACATGATGTATGATGTATCAGAACATCATTGGCAGAGGGTAAGAACAACATGATGTATCAGAACATCATTGGCAGAGGGTAAGAACAACATGATGTATCAGAACATCATTGGCAGAGGGTAAGAACAACATGATGTATCAGAACATCATTGGCAGAGGGTAAGAACAACATGATGTATCAGAACATCATTGGCAGAGGGTAAGAACAACATGATGTATCAGAACATCATTGGCAGAGGGTAAGAACAACATGATGTATCAGAACATCATTGGCAGAGGGTAAGAACAACATGATGTATCAGAACATCATTGGCAGAGGGTAAGAACAACATGATGTATCAGAACATCATTGGCAGAGGGTAAGAACATGATGTATCAGAACATCATTGGCAGAGGGTAAGAACAACATGATGTATCAGAACATCATTGGCAGAGGGTAAGAACAACATGATGTATCAGAACATCATTGGCAGAGGGTAAGAACAACATGATGTATCAGAACATCATTGGCAGAGGGTAAGAACAACATGATGTATCAGAAGGGTAAGAACATCATTGGCAGAGGGTAAGAACAACATGATGTATCAGAACATCATTGGCAGAGGGTAAGAACAACATGATGTATCAGAACATCATTGGCAGAGGGTAAGAACAACATGATGTATCAGAACATCATTGGCAGAGGGTAAGAACAACATGATGTATCAGAACATCATTGGCAGAGGGTAAGAACAACATGATGTATCAGAACATCATTGGCAGAGGGTAAGAACAACATGTATCAGAATCAGAACATCATTGGCAGAGGGTAAGAACAACATGATGTATCAGAACATCATTGGCAGAGGGTAAGAACAACATGATGTATCAGAACATCATTGGCAGAGGGTAAGAACAACATGATGTATCAGAACATCATTGGCAGAGGGTA
>CM065710.1:37196456-37212252 GCA_017654935.2 Phymorhynchus buccinoides | reverse complement strand
GAATCAGTTCAGGTGTTGATGATGGTGTGGATGAGAGATGGCACATTGCTGAAGATGGAGGACAGGTGAGATAGTGTCAGTTGTCATAGGAATCAGTTCAGGTGTTGATGATGGTGTGGATGAGAGATGGCACATTGCTGAAGATGGAGGACAGGTGAGATAGTGTCAGTTGTCATAGGAATCAGTTCAGGTGTTGATGATGGTGTGGATGAGAGATGGCACATTGCTGAAGATGGAGGACAGGTGAGATAGTGTCAGTTGTCATAGGAATCAGTTCAGGTGTTGATGATGGTGTGGATGAGAGATGGCACATTGCTGAAGATGGAGGACAGGTGAGATAGTGTCAGTTGTCATAGGAATCAGTTCAGGTGTTGATGATGGTGTGGATGAGAGATGGCACATTGCTGAAGATGGAGGACAGGTGAGATAGTGTCAGTTGTCATAGGAATCAGTTCAGAAGTTGGTGAGGCAGAGAAATGGGGTGCTGCTCCAAATGGATGAAAGGTGACCAGTCACTATCATATAAACACTGTGTTGTCTGGTATATTACAGTGGGTGATACAGAGCGGATCACACATCATATAAACACTGTGTTGTTGTCTGGTATATTACAGTGGGTGATGCAGAGCGGATCACACATCATATAAACACTGTGTTGTTGTCTGGTATATTACAGAGGGTGATACAGAGCGGATCACACATCATATAAACACTGTTGTCTGGTATATTACAGTGGGTGATACAGAGCGGATCACACATCATATAAACACTGTGTTGTCTGGTATATTACAGTGGGTGATACAGAGCGGATCACACATCATATAAACACTGTGTTGTTGTCTGGTATATTACAGTGGGTGATACAGAGCGGATCACACATCATATAAAGACTGTGTTGTCTGGTATATTACAGAGGGTGATACAGAGCGGATCACACATCATATAAACACTGTGTTGTTGTCTGGTATATTACAGTGGGTGATACAGAACGGATCACACATCATATAAACACTGTGTTGTCTGGTATATTACAGTGGGTGATACAGAGCGGATCACACATCATATTAACGTTGTGTTATTTGGTATATTACAGTGGGTGATACAGAGCGGATCACACATCATATTAACGTTGTGTTATTTGGTATATTACAGTGGGTGATACAGAGCGGATCACACATCATATAAACACTGTGGTGTTGTCTGGTATATTACAGAGGGTGATACAGAGCGGATCACACATCATATAAACACTGTGTTGTCTGGTATATTACAGTGGGTGATACAGAGCGGATCACACATCATATAAACACTGTTGTCTGGTATATTACAGAGGGTGATACAGAATGGATCACACATCATATAAACACTGTGTTGTCTGGTATATTACAGTGGGTGATACAGAACGGATCACACATCATATAAACACTGTGTTGTTGTCTGGTATATTACAGTGGGTGATACAGAATGGATCACACATCATATAAACACTGTGTTGTCTGGTATATTACAGAGGGTGATACAGAATGGATCACACATCATATAAACACTGTGTTGTCTGGAGAGAACAGAAGAATACCAATTCTGGCTCAGACTATTTTTTGACCCCTTTTAGACACGAATTCGCAACTTTAAGGCATAAAAAAAGCAAAAAATCTAACTTTTTTAAACCCCTTTTTAGATACAAAAACGCTACTTTAAGGGGTGAAAAAAGTAAAATCCGTCACCCCCTTATTCTGTCAATTCGGAAGAAAAAACACTACTTTTAGGTCAGAATAAAAGCAAAAATCCTCCCTCCTTCTATCCTGCCAATTAGGAAGAAAAAACACTACTTTTAGGGGACCCAAAAAAAAAATTCTCTATAAATAAAAAAAAAATCATTGAAACTGTGAGAATGCTCTAAAATATTTATTTTAGTAGCTGATTTTAATTCTTGATCAAAAAGTAGATTCACATGCTAAAACCTAACTGGGTCAACCTAACTGGGTCAACCGTTCACACAGGAACGTTTGACCTAATTCAGTATTTTTAGAGACAAATCGGATTTTCCCATTCTACGTTCTCCAGTATTTTTAGAAAACAAACCGGATATTTATTCTATTTTGAATCGGGATTTCCCCATTCTATAGACCAAAAACGCTTGTTACAGTACAGTGATTAACTTCGTATATATTACGTACAATGTGTTGATGCATCTTGCTCCCAGGTTGAGAGAACGATTTTATTAAAAACAACTATATATTTTTTACGATTTAAGAAATAAACGTATAATTCTTTTACGAATCGATGCAGAATATTAAACTTGTACTGTTTATAAATCAAAAAAATCATTTTTAACTCTACTTTTTAGTAAAAACAAACAAACTTACAAGCATTCTTTAAAATACAGCTAAGAATAGTAATCCAAATTACTTCCCCTGATCTGCTCTTATGTCGCTAACAGGAATGAAGGTATTTTATTAGGTTGGATTTTGTCACTAAAAAGATCTTTATTACTTGTTAAGTTCTTTTCAAGTTCTTTTCAAGTTCTTTTCAAGTTCTTTTTAAAGTACTTCTCTAGGTTCTTGTTAAGTCATCTTCAAGTCATCTTCAAGTCATCTTCAAGTCATCTTCAAGTTCTTGTTAAGTTCTAATGCAAAAACTTACTTAGCACTTATTAAGTTCTAGTTCAAGTTCTTTTTAAGTTCTTTTTAAGTTCTTACTTAAGTTCTTTTTAAGTTCTTACTTAAGTACCAAATAAAAAAATTATTGCATTAAAAATGGATCGCTCTCAGGTTTTAAGCTATTTGGCTTTTGTTTTTCTTGTTTGTCTGCTACTTTCTCTGGTTTGTTTTGTTTGTACTTCTACTCGTTTTTTTAGCTTTGGTTGCATGTGTGTTTTATATAATTTATAAGACAAATAACCAACACCAGCAACCACACCAACAGTAAGCAATACAACATCGTAATTCGTACTGTTTTGTTTGTTTTCTTCTTTTTTAACTGGCATTGTGCTTATGGTTGATTCATCTGACAACAGTTTTTGTTTTGTTTGTTTATTCATTTTTTGTTGTCGATTCCACTCTGATAACCTTTTACCTGCTTCAACTCGTCCTGGGCTCTTCGTTACCTTGGTTACTGTCGGACTGGGGCTTGTTTGCTGTTCCGTCTGATTCGTTTGATTCTCTGTCACGTTCATTTTTAATAGCCATAAAATCTATATGATTAAAAGTAATTAACCCCATAACAACTGGCGAAAGAAGCCCGCCAAACCTATAATAAAGATCACAACTAAGAGACTCTAACGATTTAGTTAAAACAGGATCTTGACTTAAATCGTACATTAAATCTTGGCTTGAATCGAGCGGAAAAAACTGACTAACTAACTTAGTGTACAAGCCTATTACAGTTTGACCTAAACTTTTAACCATTTTAGATCCTAATTGTGCTTCGTATCTGGTGTAGTACTTTTCAATGTCAGCAGAAGACATTTGTTGAATCTGTTCTATACTAAATTCTGTTCCTAAGTATTGTTTTGTTTTTCCACACGCAGCCAGAGAATACAACTTTTCCTTTTTATTCATAACACTTGTCGACACTTCATCAGGAATTATTGCTTCCTGCGCATTTAACAACAGTTCGTCACAATTCATTTTTTAGTTGATTTATTATTTTTATTTTAAAAACAAAAAATGAGTGCTGAAAAAACTGTTGCTAACCTTGTATATCAATCTGCTCTGATTGGTGGACTTTCTGTTGCGTACACGATGGTTGGTAAGAAACTATTGAAAATGAAAGCAGCTGACCTTGGAAAACTTGACCTAGAGGACTCCGGTAAACTAATCGCTATAATCACTGCTTCAATTGCAACAAAAGACTTTCTTGTTAAGCAAGGAATAATTCCAGAAAATATATATATGTAAAAATAAAATGGCTTCACTCGCAATGATGATTGGCGGTGCTGTAGTAAACGCTCTTGCTTTTTCAGGAAGTAATTATATGTTTAGTAAGCTAGAAACAAGCAAGGAAAGACAAAGACATAATCGAGCAATGGAGCAATTAGCTAAAGCACAAGACGCTTATGAAAAACAAAGACTCGCTCAGTTAGATTTTATTAACAACAAATTAAAACTACAAAACCATGCAGCATACACTTTTAAGAATGTTGACGACGCCATTAAAGAGTATTATTTAGTGACAGGAGAAGACCTCCAACAGCTCCCACCACCAAAACTAAGTGACTTCTACCAACCATCCGAAAAACAAAAACTCCAGGAAATAGCTTTTATTGTAGTTGGTATGACTGCTGTTTATTTCATAGCAAAAAACGTGTAGTATTAAAATGAATGATAAACTATCTAAAATTTATTATTCACCGAAAGGTTATTGGAAAGGTTTAACTGCTATTCAAAAATTAAATCAAGCTGCTGGAGTCACTGAACAAACAGCAAAAGAATGGCTATCTAAACAAGCTATTTGGCAAATTTATTTACCAGCGCCTAAACGAATCAAAAGACCACACTTTGTCAACACAACACCAAATGACACTCATCAAATGGATCTTCTATACCTTCCTCATGATTTAATCAGAAGAAAAAGATTTAAATACGCGCTTACAGTTGTTGATTTAGCTTCAAGATATAAAGATGCTGAACCATTAACTGATAAAAGTGCTACTTCAGTCTCTGTCGCTTTACAAGAAATCTACAGACGCGGTCCATTAACCTATCCTCGTTTAATTCAAGTTGATGAAGGAAAAGAATTTAAAGGACAATTCAATCAGTTAATGTTAAAACACAAAGTCGCTATTAAAAGGGGTATTCCTGGAAACCATAGATCTCAGGCCTTAGTCGAAAACTTTAACAAACAATTGGCAGAAAGACTTTTTTCTTATCAATACCATAGAGAACTCCTTGATTCAACTAGAAACACTGAATGGGTTAGAAGACTACCCTCCGTTCTGCGTGTCATGAATAACGAAGAATCTAAGGTCATTGGACTCCGACCTTTAAAAGCAATACAGAAGAAAACAATTGACTCTTCAATAGACTTACCGCAAGAACATTCAATTACAAAACAACTAATACCATTTGGAGTAAAAGTTAGGTTTCTTTATGCACCAGGAGAAGCAGAAGGAGACACACGCATAAGAGCAACTGATCCTATTTGGAGTATTGATCCGTACGAGATAAAAAGTGTAATAGAAATGAATCCTCCCGTTTATTATTTAAGAGAAACTGACTCGACAACACGACCCGTTCCAAAAAGAGCCTTTGTTAAAGAAGAATTACAGATAATTCCACCAGACACAGTTCTGATTTGATTAGAAAAAAAAAAAAAGAGTTTTTAAATGGAGACTCAGAATAAAGAGATACTCAAGACAAAGAATTACGACATTTTATTGAAAAGATTAAGGAATGCGCAGAAAGAAATTGTTCTATCTCAGCTATTAATGGAAGACGAGAAATAGTCAGTAAATACTTGTTCGAAATTGAAAGCAAAATAATGGATACTTTATCAGAAATTTACAACAAGTTTAACCTTGAATTTGACCCAGTATAAAAAAAAATTGACCTTTTTTTTTTTTGCCTTCACAAACATTTGTACTGACTAGGAAAATCTGTTTTTAACACTAGCTTACAAAACTTCTCTTTCCTCAGTTTTTGTTTAATCGACTTTTTTTTTTCTTTTGATTCAATCACATCATTTTCATCAAGACATTCATCAAAACTATTTTTATCTTTAGTAAAAAACAAAACAACCGTCTTTAACTGTTCTCTAAAGTCTTTTAAAACTGAATTATACTTTTGTGTTAAAATCCATACACTAATCCCTGCATGTCTACCACTGAAAGCTAACTTAGCTAAACTATTTCTTTTTTTAACAATGTCTTTTTCAGCCGAGCAGTCATCAATAATAAACAAAGTTGGTGTTCCTTTAAACAGTTTATAAAAATACTCTAAACATTCACTTAGCTTATTACTTGGATTGACTAAATAGATTTTATCATCTGACCAAATGAACTTTCTTTCTTTATAAGACTTGTTGAATTCTAAAGTAGTACAAAAAATTACTATATGTTCAAAGTGATTTCGATAAACCGTTTGTATTAAATCTAACATAAATATTGTTTTTCCACACCCAGTCATCCCGCAAAATAACCCGCAATGTGGTTCTTTTGTAAGGAAATTTAAACTGTTCAAGTCCATTGTTTTAATACACAATATCTTTTAATCTGTTATTCTCAATGTTCAGCTGAGCATCGCATAGTAAATACACATAAACATATATTTGTTTGCCCACTTCCGCTGCTTCTTTATGAATTTGAATGTTTATTCCGCCTGACCCATCACCTACTGTTCTTCCGCTACCATGAAGTTTGTTATCATCAGTTGTTCTAAGATCTAACCACAAAGCATACTTCGAAGATAAATAATCTTCTAGTCTAACATCATGAAGATGGAGGTCTTTGCAAATTAAATCAACAGACGGATCTCTTAGTTGCCCGCCTCCACCAAACAGTTTTCTTATTTCATCAAAGTGCTGATAAGGTAAAAGACCGCTCGCAAACAATTGGTTCGGTTGCCCTTCAATCGCAGTAGTCAGCTTAGTTATTTTTGGATTATAAAACCTCTCGCTTAATCTATTAAAGGGTTTTTTGGTTTCTTCAAACAACAGCAAAATTCCTTTCAACGACCTTGCTGATATATTCAAATCGATGTTCCAGATTGTGTCTGTTGTGTTTTTAGTTAACTTACTGTGATTTAAAATTCTGTTGTAGTATATTGCAAATCTTGACTGGTATTGTTGTGAAATCAACCGAGCTAATTCTTGATGACGAACAACATCAAACTCTAATGTGATGTCTGAAATACTATATTTTGCATTTGAATCTTCTGTTGATCTGATAACACGGGCATAGTCATTAAAAGTAAATTCATACATAAGCCTATCTTGTAAAGCTCCCTGATAATATGGTGAGTGTGTGTTCAATAGTTCAAAGTCAAGAGGAATGTAGAATCGATTACCATAAACTTGAGCAACCAACGCATCTTTATTGTCATCTTTTTGATCTTCAGCATCTATTCTATGTTTAATGCCGTTGTCTCCCTGTATTCCTTGATAAACCCGATCTTTTCTTTCATTTTCTGTTAACCAGAGGTCGCAATAACTCAAAAAAACATCTGCATTATCTAAAGACATTACCTCTCTCCCCTCAAGTTTAATAGTAATCTTACTAACGATCGCTCTACCAAGATTAGCAACTAAAGTTCTGTTTGGGTCGGCCTCTGACTCCAGTTGTATTTTAAAAGCAAGACGTGCAGTACCTGGCACGATGACTTCATTACTCCCCAGACTAGGAAATCTTACTGATAATATTTGTCTTTGATCGATAGTTGAAGGATTATTACTTATCATAATACTCAGCCTGGTTCCTTTTACACCGAGTGGTTCTTTTAGCCGTCTGTATGGATCAAGACTCGTTCCGTATGATTGTGACATCTCTTTTTTAGAAATAAAATAAAAACATAATTATAAATAAAAACATGGCAGGAATAGAAGCAGACCCCCATTATGACGATTTTGAACCCGGAGATGACATGAGTGATGTTAGGCCTTTTCGTGATCTACCATCTTTAAGACAAGAGCTAATGGACGATGCCATGAGTGAAGCTAATCAACCTCGTGATCTACCATCTTTAAGACAAGAACTAATGGAAGGTAAAGTAAGATCGTTTTATGAAAGTATAGGACAAGAACCGCCCGAATTTTTAGATCCTAATGACTTTGAATTAAAAGATAATCATTTATTTGCGAAGGATAAAGATGGAAACCCAGTACAACTTACAACTAAGCCAAACCCCTCAAAGTTTTTAAAAAAGAGTACACTTCGACAAAGGCTCAGTGTTAGTGATCAAGTACGATTTAATATTGATCAAGAACCAGTCCTAAGCGCACAAGCTGTTTCTACACTTCAAAACGCACTACAAAGACTGCCAACTGATTCCCAACTTCAATCGATTCCCCTTAGAGACTTAAGCGCAACTGCGGACCAGATAATAGAAATGGAAACTAGTTTTATAACTTTAGAAGATGAAGAAACCCATTTAAAAACATTACATGATTCACCATTACCTATGAGAGAACTAATGGCGCTCAATTCAACATTACAATCTACCAGGGGTGAGTTAACAAATAATTTAGCAAAGTTAAGTGAACTGGATGCTCACATTGACAGAGAAAAACAAAAATTAGTTGAAGCGGACGACAATAACCTAGGACAAGACGTGAAAGACAGAATCATGCAAAGACTAGATGATCTTCAACAAGAGAGAGCTGCAAGACTAGAAGTACTGTCAACTAACCGTGAACAATTACGAACACAAGTCAGCAGAATAAAAGAAACCATCCAAAGAATTTTACACGAAGATACAACGTTAGCAGAAAGAATAAAAACTTTATTTAAAGAGCAAGGTGTTACGATTGCTAGTGTTTTAACAGCTTTAGGTTTTGCAATCTCTACTTTAGTGTTTGCTTTAACTGGATCAGGAGCAGGAACACCGCCACCATCTCCACCATCAAGCGATAAGAATTGGATTAAAAAACAACTGGATCATTTAAAGAATCTATTAAAAAAATTAGGAATAAAAGCTCTAGACGCTATACCAGGAATATTAGGTGGAATAATCAGTTGGCTTTTTTCTACAGCAAGCAAAGTAGTCGGTTTTATGGCAGAACATTTATGGATGTTATTAGTTCTAATTGTCGGATTACTTTTCAGTAAAATAAAAATAAACTAGTCCAGCCGCAGTTAAAAAAAGAACTAGTGCTGTCTTTTCGTTTTCATGATTATCAGTCGTTGGTTTATTTGTTGACGTTGGTTTTATTAAAGTTGGTAAGTTCGCTGTCATAGATTTTATTGGAATTGTTTGGCTTGATGGAGCAGCAACTTCAGAATTTAGATCATTGTTTTTACCGATTGCTTGGTCGTCTCCAGCTATAAGGATTTCGTTGTTATAGTTTTCAATTACTCCTATTTGAAGCCTGAGATCAGAGGGCAGCATGTATAATCCACTACCGACAGCAAAGTCTACCTTCGATCTTGCGAATCTTAAAACATCTTGATACCTTTTAATGCTTGCTGGGAGGTCAACTGTAGAATTGATTGCATCTTCTAAATTAGCTAAATACTGTTTCTGAGCATCAAACCCAGTTGAAGGATCCATTATTTCAGATTTAACTTGCGCTTGAGACCCCAGCAAACACCACACGTAAGTACGAATAGAATCATTTACTCGTTCTATTCCCGCCTTTGTCAGTCCTTCAGAAGTATCAAGAATAAATGTTGACCAAGCGTTTTTATGTTTTTGTTCTATTGATCCCAGATGAACGGTCGTACCTGAAGAAAAAGACGTGTAAGGTGGATTCCAATCATAGTTATACTTTCTGTGCACACCCCAATAATAAAGTGTACCCAAACCATGATTACGATCTAACTTTTGCCTAAAGTCTGTATTCAAGTTAATGTTAAACTCATTACAAATTCGTTCAAAGGCCTTCATGTCAATTCTGTTGTTGAACGGATTAAAAGTAGAATCATTCAGTAATGGAGCATGTAGTTCAGACAAAATACGCTTGAAAGTATAATAGAAATGAAATCTATAAACTGCTTTTACCATGACTCCAGGATGATTTAAGTGATCAGCGAAAGAAACACCACACCCTGTTGTTGCACAGAACACAGCAAAGTTTAACTGGTTTTGATAAAACTGCATTGGATGACTAAACCATGCCTTTGCGATGTTATCATGTTTGACACTAGGATTTAAATAATGGTTTAATGGATTACTGACCTTAACTTCAAAAGAATCAACTCCCACTGCAACAACTATTGAATCAACAGCTATAGTTTTAGGGTTATATGATCCAACTGCATATTTGGCGTCTTTGTTATATTTAAAAGCATTCATTTATATATTCGCAATAAAAATGTTTATTTATATAACTGATCAAAACAAGCCAATAACACTACAATGTTCTTTAGAAAACAGTGATAGTAATCTTAAAGTTGCGCTCCATGAAATTTATTACAAAGTTAAATGGATTAACATAAGCGAAACCTTAAAGAACAATTGGATAAAAAAAATTGATGATAGAGGACAGCCAATAAGCGAACTAACTATACCAGACGGTTATTACGGTTTTTGTTCATTAAAAGAGATATTTGGCGACTTCGACATTACTTTAAAACTTAATGAGGGAAATTTGAAAGTAAAGATGACGTTTAGAGGCCAAAAAGGTGAAGTATTTGAATTTGCTAATGAATTGGTTAAACTATTAGGTTTTAGATTAGACAGGTTCCATGTTACTGATAATGCACTGGAAAGTAATGCATTTACGGCTGTAAAATCACTTAATCTTGGAATACATTCTTTATTATATTTTCATTTAGATATCCTGAGTACGGATAACAACTTATTTGATAACCAGCCGTCTACTGTGTTAAGTAAGAGTTCTTCCAACAGCAAAAGCGGCATACTGTGATTACGAAATTATTACGTTCACTAACTTACAGTTTAAAGAATTAGTTTGTGGGGTTCACCATTCACTAAAAATAAGAATAACTGACGAAAAAGGAAAAGAAGTTCAGTGCGACAGCTTGAATGCTTTATTAGAAATAAAATAATTTAGTATAAAACAATGTCACGCGGACCAGATCAACCGGTTATGCTTGACCCTGTTAGATGCGCAACTTTAGAATTGAAGGACCTAGCAGACACAGAAGACTTTGATTTAAATGGAGAGATAGGAGCGCTGTATGGTTTTGAGTACACAAACAACGGCTATTATAAACGAGCAGAAATAAGTGATAAAAAGGTTCCTAAACTAGAGCAACTGCGTAATGTAGTAGCTGACAATGTTGGCCAGTTTGAATATAAAGTTGTTAGGGAAAGGGATAACAAATGGCATTTAATTCCATTCATTGATTGGGAAATAAAGTTTGAATTTTTAAGCCCGTTTACATTCTTTGATAATAACAAATACTTTCGCAAATCATTTAACTCAGGGCCGTTACATGTCAGTCTGATTCCACAAAACAACAGCAGAAGAGAAATAGCAATCAAACCTTATAAAAAGAGACAGTACATACTGCATAGAAAAAAGACAGTGACAAAAGATGCAGCCACGCAATTAGAGTTCATTCCTAAAATGGCTTTAGCAGACGAATTTACTATGATATTTGAACTTTCTGTTAGAGCAGACAACCCTGATTCCTTACCTGCCGGTGTTAGCGACAACCTAATGAAAGGGATTCTTATTTCTTGGCAAAACTTGGATGTTGAATCAGTGAGATGTACTATCGTTATTCAAAACCGCGGTGAAGAAATTAAGGCAGTGTCGACCAGCGATAAAGTTATATTGAGTGTTGATCCAGACAATCTTAAAGAATTAACGTACATTAATGTTACTAATTTAGATCTCATTGGGTTTTATTACACTGAAAGCATTTTGCCTGATGATCTTCTTAAAATGATGGTGTCATACCAGGAGTCAGGACCTTTCGCTACTTCTGTCTCTAAATCTTTGTAAAAGTCTTCAGTCGGAATGTCTAAAATAAATGAGTCCGTGTCTGTGTAGAGTACTTTAGATCCTGGGTAGAGTGGTTTAAAGTAGTCGTATAAAAATTCCAGCATCAATAGTTTAGAGAGTTCAAGAACAGAAAACCCAATGAAGACTGGTTTATCTAGTTTTACTTTAATTTTCTTCATCATGATACCGTAAAGGTTGTCATGGAATTTTTTGAAGTCTTGATAATTAGGTTTTGAAGTTAATTTGATTGCTTTGTTTTCTTGTGTTACTAATCTGACGTCTTTTCGTTTGTGCGGGTTTTCCATAGTCTTTCCAAAACAACTGTTGTTCATTAGTTTAAAGAAGTCTTTTTCTGAGGCGTCAGTAGCTTGAGTTCTGAGATTAGTGTTTTTCATTATATATGGTTCCATAAACTTCCTCTGAGTGAACGAAATGATTCTATGAACTGCTGTTAGCCTTAATCCGTGACGTAAGTAGAATTGTAGGAGTCGATAATGACAGACGTATTTTTTTTGGGAGTGTAGATTAGGGACAAGTTTAGGGAGGTCATTCCCCACTTGAAGTCTTTCAGCTGCTAACGGGTAGTCATTGTGCAGGTCATGGAGTTCATCCGGATAATCTAAGTCGACTTCTAAAATAAATCCTGTTTTGTAGGAATCTGGTAACTTTAAAAGCCATTCTAAGAACTCCGTGATATTAAAATCAAAAGGCGATGTTAACATTTTAAAATTACGTAATGGTAGTGATTGACACATCGCCCAACCATAGAGATTGTTTGCATCTAAATACATGATATAATTTGATGGTTTTGTAGGATCGTAGTCGTCTTCAATCATCTGAAGAGTTGGTAGATCGGAGAGTAAGTCAATCTGTATTTTAGTAAATCTTAAGAAAGCATCCCAACTCATACCAGGAGCAGTGATATAATTAGCAGGGTCTAGACTGTAATGTTTCATACACGTTTTTCTGTAGTTCTCGAATACATCTGCAAGCAAACAAACGTCAGCCATCAAGTAGGCGTCGTGGTAGTCTCCCATGGTCTGGCAGTTTAACTTAATCCACGCTGACTGAGCATGGTTGTAGTCAGAGTCGCTTATATCTTTTCCTTTTAAACTAGAGTAGAATGCGCCTTTGGGTGGTAATTCAACTTCATCGAACCGCTCCCAGCAAGTCATGTACTCGTAAGGGTAAACTCCTTTTCGTACAAGTGCTGGATCAAAGTATTTTTCTGTTATAGAACATTTGGATAGTGACTGACCTAAAGACTCTAGTGATCCCATCATATGTTGTAGTGAATCATAAAAAGATAATTGACCTAATGTAAATGTCATGTACTTTTCTGAAGACTGAGCTATACAACTGACGGTTCTAAATTCATCAGTAACTGCTTGTAGAATTAAATGAGAGTCATATCCACGTAGATTGTGAAAGAATATAGGCAGTTTCCAATTCCTCGGTTCAAACTTTAACTGGAGATTACAGGAGTTGTGTGCTGCTCCTCTGAATTTTCCACTAATGTGATCATGGTCTCGTACTTTATGGTTGTCTGGACGGTCAGGGGATTCCTCTTCCACAAACCCTTTTCTGCAAATCCAACATTCAGTAGCTGATTCGAATTGAATTAAATCTTCAGGCGTCATGATTAAATCTAATAAATTTAGTTGGTTAGATAGTTCATTTCGTAGTTTCATCATTCTCATTAAAAAGATTTTTGCAGCATCGGGTCCTCTATAAAGTTCAGGTTCAAAATGTATCCCATCTGATCTAAGAACAATAAATGCGAATGAACAGATTTGATGATTATTCAATAAAACAGTTTTAGGAAGATTTTTAGGAGCTGGTCCTTGATAGGGTACAATGATTGACTCAAAATCAGCATAAACAACATAAGGACTTAATTGCAGTTTCTTCCAGTTTTTAAAGAACACCTTACTTCCTTCTTTCGGAGTAATAAGTTCAGTATTACAGTCAATGGATGAATTACAATGTTTTCTATGTTCAACCGCTGCATAAATACTTGGCATTCTCTGTAAACATCTTCGACAGAATTCTTGTTTATGCCCATCTTTTGAAGTAAACTGAATAAGTCTGCTCATTGTACGAATTAATGTATAATGGTAATGTGTTTTTGTTTTATCTGTTAGTAAGAGTAGATCAACATGATTTTTATCGGGATCATTACTAAATGGGGGAGTGTTCTTTGAAACACGGATTGGTTTAAGGTTTTCTTCTGATGACCATGTGTAGACGTTAACTGATATAGGTTTGTTTTGTTCTTCAAACTGATCAATGTTATCTACACTAACAGGGAAGTCAATTCCATTAAAGTTTAATTCATTTATGTAAGCTTGATAATTTGTTACTCTTTCCGCGTTCTTTTTGACATAATGGAGTTTAGCTAAAACGCACCACATAAAACATTTGTTATCTGTATTCTTAATGTTTAATACTGCACGTTTTAAAACAAGTTCTTTAGGTAAAGGAATAAATGAGTTTCCTACGATGGGGGCATATTTACTCTCCCTTAATTTAATTTCTAATACTCCTCCTTCTGACCAACCAGATCCTCTTAGTTTTGCCTCTTCTGATGCGTTGATGAACTGGGTGATTAAATTGTCTGCCCAGGTTTCTGTAAAATCATTATAAGTCAGAATGACTTGCTGTTTAGTAGAGACCCATACTTGAAGCTGCTCACCTTGGATTGTTTTATAATCTACGTACACTGTTAACATTACTTTAACTGGTGGTTCTATAGCTAGTTTTTTAGGTATTTGCGAAATAGCATGTTTTACACTTTCAAGTACATTTTCTGGTTCAATAACTTCTAAATCCGTTTCTTTAAAAACTTTGTCTAAGTGCTCAATTATTTCATTAAGTGCCATTGTCATGTTGAGTTCCTTTTTCTAACTCAAATTATTTTGTTTAATTAAAAATAATTAATTTTGTTTCACCTAAAAGTAGTGTTTTTTCTTCCGAATTGACAGAATAAGGGGGTGACGGATTTTACTTTTTTCACCCCTTAAAGTAGCGTTTTTGTATCTAAAAAGGGGTTTAAAAAAGTTAGATTTTTTGCTTTTTTTATGCCTTAAAGTTGCGAATTCGTGTCTAAAAGGGGTCAAAAAATAGTCTGAGCCAGAATTGGTATTCTTCTGTTCTCTTCTGGTATATTACAGAGGGTGATACAGAACGGATCACACATCATATAAACACTGTGTTGTCTGTTATATTACAGAGGGTGATACAGAACGGATCACACATCATATAAACACTGTGTTGTCTGGTATATTACAGAGGGTGATACAGAACGGATCACACATCATATAAACACTGTGTTGTCTGTTATATTACAGAGGGTGATACAGAGCGGATCACACATCATATAAACACTGTGTGTTGTCTGTTATATTACAGAGGGTGATACAGAGCGGATCACACATCATATAAACACTGTGTTGTCTGGTATATTACAGTGGGTGATACAGAACGGATCACACATCATATAAACACTGTGTTGTCTGGTATATTACAGAGGGTGATACAGAACGGATCACACATCATATAAACACTGTGTTGTCTGGTATATTACAGAGGGTGATACAGAACGGATCACACATCATATAAACACTGTGTTGTCTGGTATATTACAGAGGGTGATACAGAACGGATCACACATCATATAAACACTGTGTTGTCTGGTATATTACAGAGGGTGATACAGAGCGGATCACACATCATATAAACACTGTGTTGTCTGGTATATTACAGAGGGTGATACAGAATGGATCACACATCATATAAACACTGTGTTGTCTGGTATATTACAGTGGGTGATACAGAACGGATCACACATCATATAAACACTGTGTTGTCTGGTATATTACAGTGGGTGATACAGAACGGATCACACATCATATAAACACTGTGTTGTTGTCTGGTATATTACAGTGGGTGATACAGAGCGGATCACACATCATATAAACACTGTGTTGTTGTCTGGTATATTACAGTGGGTGATACAGAGCGGATCACACATCATATAAACACTGTGTTGTCTGGTATATTACAGTGGGTGATACAGAACGGATCACATCATATAAACACTGTGTTGTCTGGTATATTACAGTGGGTGATACAGAGCGGATCACACATCATATAAACACTGTGTTGTTGTCTGTTATATTACAGAGGGTGATACAGAACGGATCACACATCATATAAACACTGTTGT
>CM065710.1:37156456-37191456 GCA_017654935.2 Phymorhynchus buccinoides | reverse complement strand
GGTGGGGTAGGGTGGGGGGTGGGGTGTAAGGTGGGGTAGGGTGGAGGTGGGGGGTAGGGTGGGGGTGATGGTAGGGTGGGGGGTGGGGTGGTGGGTAGGGTGGGGGTAGGGTGGGGTAAGGTGGGGTAGGGTGGGGTGTAAGATGGGGTAGGGTGGAGGTGGGGGGTAGGGTGAGGGTGATGGTAGGGTGGGGGGGTGGGGGGGGTGGGTAGGGTGGGGGTGGGGTAGGGTGGGGTAAGGTGGGGTAGGGTGGGGGTGGGGGGTAGGGTGGGGTAAGGTGGGGTAGGGTGGGGGTGGGGGTAAGGTGGGGTAAGGGTAGGGTGGGGTAGATGAAAGACAGGCATTGTACTGTGAGTGCCTGTGGTTTGTGTGTGGAAAAGGTGGGGTAGGGTGGGGGGTAAGGTGGGGTAGGGTGGGGGGTAGGGTGGGGTAAGGTGGGGTAGGGTGGGGTGTAGGGTGGGGTAAGGTGGGGTAGGGTAGGGTGGGGCAGATGAAAGACAGGCATTGTACTGTGAGTGCCTGTGGTTTGTGTGTGGAAAAGGTGGGGTAGGGTGGGGGGTAGGGTGGGGGTGGGGGGTAGGGTGGGGTAAGGTGGGGTAGGGTGGGGGTGGGGGGTAAGGTGAGGTAGGGTAGGATAGGGTGGGGTAGGTGAAAGACAGGCATTGTACTGTGAGTGCCTGTGGTTTGTGTGTGGAAAAGGTGGGGTAGGTGGGGGGTGGGTGGGGGTGGGGGGTAGGGTGGGGTAAGGTGGGGTAGGGTGGGGGTGGGGGGTAAGGTGAGGTAGGGTAGGATAGGGTGGGGTAGGTGAAAGACAGGCATTGTACTGTGAGTGCCTGTGGTTTGTGTGTGGAAAAGGTGGGGTAGGGTGGGGTAGGGTGGGGGTGGGGTGTCAGCTGGGGTAGGGTGTGGGTGAGGGTGGGGGTGGGGTAGGGTGTGTGGGTGAGGGGTAGGGTGGGGTGGGGATGAAAGACAGGCATTGTACTGCGAGTGCCTGTGGTTTGTGTGTGGAAAAGGTGGGGTAGGGTGGGGGGTAAGGTGGGGTAGGGTGGGGTAAGGTGGGTAGAGGTGGGGGGTAGGGTGGGGGGTGGGGGGTAGGGTGGAGTAAGGTGGGGTAGGGTAGGGTGGGGTAGATGAAAGACAGGCATTGTACTGTGAGTGCCTGTGGTTTGTGTGTGGAAAAGGTGGGGTAGGGTGGGGGTGAGGGTAGGGTGGGGTGTCAGGTGGGGGTAGGGTGGGGGTGTGAGGGTAGGGTGGGGGGTGGGGTAGGGTGGGGGTGAGGGGTAGGGTGGGGTAAGGTAGGGTGGGGGTGGGGTGTCAGGTGGGGTAGGGTGGGGGGGTAGGGTGGGGTAAGGTAGGGTGAGGGTGGGGTAGGGTGGGGGTGGGGGGTAGGGTGGGGGTGAGTGCCTGTGGTTTGTGCCTGGAAAAGGTGGGGTAGGGTGGGGGTGGGGGGTAGGGTGGGGTAAGGTGGGGGTGGGGGTAGGGTGGGTAGGGTGGGGTAGGGTGGGGTGGGGTAGGGTGGGGTGGGGGATGAAAGACAGTCATTGTACTGTGAGTGCCTGTGGTTTGTGCCTGGAAAAGGTGGGGGTAGGGTGGGGGTGGGGGGTAGGGTGGGGTAGGGTGGGGTAGGGTGGGGTGGGGGGTAGGGTGGGGGTAGGGTGGGGTGGGGGGGTAGGGTGGGGTAGGGTGGGGTAGGGTGGGGTAGGGGGGGTAGGGTGGGGTAGGGTGGGGTGGGGGATGAAAGACAGTCATTGTACTGTGAGTGCCTGTGGTTTGTGCCTGGAAAAGGTGGGGTAGGGTGGGGGTGGGGGGTAGGGTGGGGTAGGGTGGGGTGGGGGGTAGGGTGGGGTAGGGTGGGGTGGGGGGGGGTAGGGTGGGGTAGGGTGGGGTGGGGGATGAAAGACAGTCATTGTACTGTGAGTGCCTGTGGTTTGTGCCTGGAAAAGGTGGGGTAGGGTGGGGTGGGGGGTTAGGGTGGGGGGGGGGGTAGGGTGGGGTAGGGTGGGGTGGGGGGTAGGGTGGGGTGGGGGATGAAAGACAGTCATTGTACTGTGAGTGCCTGTGGTTTGTGCCTGGAAAAGGTGGGGTAGGGTGGGGGTGGGGGGTAGGGTGGGGGTGGGGGGTAGGGTGGGGTAGGGTGGGGTGGGGGGTAGGGTGGGGTAGGGTGGGGTGGGGGATGAAAGACAGTCATTGTACTGTGAGTGCCTGTGGTTTGTGCCTGGAAAAGGTGGGGTAGGGTGGGGGGGGGGTAGGGGTGGGGTGGGGTAGGGTGGGGTGGGGTAGGGTGGGGTGGGGGATGAAAGACAGGCATTGTACTGTGAGTGCCTGTGGTTTGTGAGTGGAAAGGGTGGGGTAAGGTGGGGGGTAGGGTGGGGTGGGGGGTAGGGTGGGTGTGGGGGTGGGGTAGTGTGGGTAGTCAAGTCAAGTCAAGTCAAGTCAAAATGATCTTTTTTTATGGGTGGGGTAGGGTGGGGGGTGGGAGGTAGGGTGGGGGGTGGGGGTGGGAGGTAAGGTGGGGTAGATGAAAGACAGGCAAAATAGTATTTTTAAAACTATATAAAAGTTTCAAGTCAAGTCAAAATGATCTTTTTTGATGGGGTGGGGTAGGGTGGGGGTGGGAGGTAGGGTGTGGGGTGGGGTAAGGTGGGGGTGGGAGGTAAGGTGGGGTAGATGAAAGACAGGCAAAATAGTATTTTTAAAACTATATAAAAGTTTGGTCAGACCTCATCTAGAGTATGGAAATCAGGTTTGGAGTCCGTTTTTAAAAAGGCAATCGGCAGCATTAGAAAGGGTCCAAAGACGAGCACAAAATTGATTAAAGGCGTTAGTCACCTTGATTACGAACACAGACTAAGAAAGTTGAAATTACCATCTCTGAAATACAGAAGAATTCGTGGGGATCTGATAAATACATACAAATTTTTTCACAGTGATAACAATACTAATAAATCTTTGTTCCAGCTAACAACTGACTCAAGAACCCGTAACAGTGATTTAAAAATACTAACCCAGTATAGCCGAACTAATATTAGAAACAATTTATTTTCTAACAGAGTAACAAAGTTTTGGAATACTCTTCCTGCACATATTAAACGAGCACAGAATCTAACACAATTCAAAAACCTCCTTGGTGGATACACCAACATATCAAAACTACAATTCGAGCATGACTAAAAGGCAGATTTGCCGAAAACAAAATACAAAAACCTCTCAGCTGTGCAAAAGTTGAAACAAAAATGACAGGACAGTGAAGAGGCCGCGAGGCCTAATGTCCTAACTACCTGACCTGACCATGATAAAGCACAGTATAGTGCTGAAAGGGTAGGGTAGGGTGGGGGGTAGGGTGGGGGTGGGGGGTAGGGTGGGGGTGGGGTAGGGTGGGTAGTAGTCAAGTCAAGTCAAAATGATCTTTATTGATGATAAAGCACAGTATAGTGCTGAAAGGGTAGGGTGGGGTAGGGGGGTAGGGTGGGGGTGGGGTAGTCAAGTCAAGTCAAAATGATCTTTATTGATGATAAAGCACAGTATAGTGCTGAAAGGGTAGGGTGGGGTAGGGTGGGGGTGGGGGGTAGATGGAAGACAGGCATGTTCTTCTGGCTTTTTTCGCTTTTAGTTCGTTTTCTGTTTGCTCATGCCTTGAATTTAAAAATAAAAAAATCCTGATGGGATTATTTTGAGTGTCCCTGAGTGTCTAAAAAATATGTGAAAAAAGAGGGCCGGCATGAGTTTTTTAATTTTTATTTTAAATTGTTGCTAAATTATTATTTTTATGCTTCTTCATGTTTTGTAATAATGTTTTCTTCTACTTTCTTTTCTTTTCTTTTTGTAAAACGCTCTGAGGATGAATTTTTCATCGAAGAGTACTATATAAGCTTTATTTATTATTATTATTATTATTATGATTATGACAATAATGCTGATGTTTTTTTGTGTAGATGGAGAATCATCGTTATCGCCATCATCATCATCGTCATCATCATCGTCATCGCCCTTTCTGCTGACGCCAAGCAACGTGACGGAAGTGTTGCTAGGAGACACAGTTGATCTGCTGTGTGTCACGGCCCAGTATAGTGCTGAAAGGGTTACATGGACTAAAGCAGGTTTGTGTCAAGTCAAGTCAAGTCAAGTCAAGTCAAAATGATCTTTATTGATGATAAAGCACAGTATATAGTGCTGAAAGGGTAACTTAGACTAAAGCAGGTTTGTGGCAAGTCAAGTCAAGTCAAAATGATCTTTATTGATGATAAAGCACACAGTATATAGTGCTGAAAAGGGTAACATGGACTAAAGCAGGTTTGTGGCAAGTCAAGTCAAGTCAAGTCAAAATGATCTTTATTGATGATAAAGCACAGTATATAGTGCTGAAAGGGTTACATGGGTATATAGTGCTGAAAGGGTAACATGGACTAAAGCAGGTGTGTGGCAAGTCAAGTCAAGTCAAGTCAAGTCAAAATGATCTTTATTGATGACAAAGCACAGTATATAGTGCTGAAAGGGTTACATGGACTAAAGCAGGTGTGTGGCAAGTCAAGTCAAGTCAAAATGATCTTTATTGATGACAAAGCACAGTATATAGTGCTGAAAGGGTTACATGGACTAAAGCAGGTGTGTGGCAAGTCAAGTCAAGTCAAGTCAAGTCAAAATGATCTTTATTGATGACAAAGCACAGTATATAGTGCTGAAAGGGTTACATGGGTACATAGTGCTGAAAGGGTTACATGGACTAAAGCAGGTGTGTGGCAAGTCAAGTCAAGTCAAGTCAAGTCAAGCAAAGTTTGGAATGAAAATTTAACTACACTGCTATCTTTATCTATAAAATGTATTTGGTGTGTGTTTGTTTGTTCGCCCTGTAACTTATGAACCAGTGCACAGAATCGCTTCAAATTTTTGTGTGGGTGTATCATGGTACACAGATGGTCCCATAGAAAATCTGAATTTCCGGTGCAAACCTCCGCCAAGGGAGACTCACTTTTCTGTAAAACATGTTCGCCCTTCAAATTTTGTGTCGGGGTGTGTCATGGGTGTGTACTTAGACGGTCTCATATAAATATTGAACAACCAGTGCAAACCTCTGCCAAGGAAGACTCACTTTTCTGTTAGATGATTGTTCACCCTGTAACTCATGAACTAGAGCACATAATCGCTTCAAATTTTGTGTGATGGTGTATCACGCTGCAGATATGGTCCCATAGAAATGTGAATCTCCAGTACAAATCTCCTCTCTACCTCTTCACCTTCCAGCATGATGGGAGCTGTACTGACAGCTCTCTACCTCTTCTACCTCTTCACCTTCCAGCATGATGGGAGCTGTACTGACAGCTCTCTACCTCTTCACCTTCCAGCATGATGGGAGCTGTACTGACAGCTCTCTACCTCTTCACCTTCCAGCATGATGGGAGTTGTACTGACAGCTCTCTACCTCTTCACCTTCCAGCATGATGGGAGTTGTACTGACAGCTCTCTACCTCTTCACCTTCCAGCATGATGGGAGCTGTACTGACAGCTCTCTACCTCTTCACCTTCCAGCATGATGGGAGCTGTACTGACAGCTCTCTACCTCTTCACCTTCCAGCATGATGGGAGTTGTACTGACAGCTCTCTACCTCTTCACCTTCCAGCATGATGGGAGTTGTACTGACAGCTCTGTACCTCTTCACCTTCCAGCATGATGGGAGTTGTACTGACAGCTCTCTACCTCTTCACCTTCCAGCATGATGGGAGTTGTACTGACAGCTCTCTACCTCTTCACCTTCCAGCATGATGGGAGTTGTACTGACAGCTCTCTACCTCTTCACCTTCCAGCATGATGGGAGTTGTACTGACAGCTCTCTACCTCTTCACCTTCCAGCATGATGGGAGTTGTACTGACAGCTCTCTACCTCTTCACCATCCAGCATGATGGGAGCTGTACTGACAGCTCTGTACCTCTTCACCTTCCAGCATGATGGGAGTTGTACTGACAGCTCTGTACCTCTTCACCTTCCAGCATGATGGGAGCTGTACTGACAGCTCTCTACCTCTTCACCTTCCAGCATGATGGGAGTTGTACTGACAGCTCTCTACCTCTTCACCTTCCAGCATGATGGGAGCTGTACTGACAGCTCTGTACCTCTTCACCTTCCAGCATGATGGGAGTTGTACTGACAGCTCTGTACCTCTTCACCTTCCAGCATGATGGGAGCTGTACTGACAGCTCTCTACCTCTTCACCTTCCAGCATGATGGGAGTTGTACTGACAGCTCTCTACCTCTTCTACCTCTTCACCTTCCAGCATGATGGGAGCTGTACTGACAGCTCTCTACCTCTTCACCTTCCAGCATGATGGGAGTTGTACTGACAGCTCTCTACCTCTTCACCATCCAGCATGATGGGAGCTGTACTGACAGCTCTGTACCTCTTCACCTTCCAGCATGATGGGAGCTGTACTGACAGCTCTCTACCTCTTCACCTTCCAGCATGATGGGAGTTGTACTGACAGCTCTCTACCTCTTCACCTTCCAGCATGATGGGAGTTGTACTGACAGCTCTCTACCTCTTCTAGCATGATGGGAGTTGCACTGGTAGCGTTCACCTTCAGGACCTTGCTCTTTCCCCAGTGAATGTTCACAGAGTTCTCTGCAATAGTGCTGGTCTTTTCCTGCATCTGTGGTTGGATGTGTGAGAGAAGGGCCAGATCATCCGCAGAGTCCAGAACATCCAGCTGGCTCCTAAATGACTAATGTATGCCGTTTTGCTTCTGTGCAATGGATGTCTTCGTGATCCAGTCGATTGCCAGCAGGAACAAGAAAGGTGACAACAAGCATCCCTGTCTCACTCCTGTCCTGACTTGAAAGGAGCCGGTGAGCTGGTGTCCATGAACCACCCTGCAGGTCAGTCCCTCGTAGGAGTTCCTGATGATGTTGGTGAGTTTCATTGGCACTCCGTAGTGTCCAGCAGCCTTCACAGAGTCTCGCGCTCAACGCTGTCAAAAGCTTTCTCGTAGTCGAGGAAGTTGACGTAGAGGGATGCATTCCACTCTAATGATTGTTCCACGATGATGCGCAGTGTTGTGATCTGGTCTGTACACGGTCGATCCTTCCTGAAGCCTGCCTGCTGGTCCCGGAGGTGGGGATCCACTGGGTCTTTGACCCTGTTCAGTAGGATCCTGTTGAACACTTTTCCAGGGTTAGGGTTAAGTGGGGGTCCACTGGGTCTTTCGTCCTGTTCAGTAGGATCCTGTTGAACACTTTTCCAGGGTTAGGGTTAAGTGGGGGTCCACTGGGTCTTTTGTCCTGTTCGGTAGGATCCTGTTGAACACTTTTCCAGAGTTAGGGTTAAGTGGGGGTCCACTGGGTCTTTGACCCTGTTCAGTAGGATCCTGTTGAACACTTTTCCAGGGTTAGGGTTAGGTGGGGGTCAACTGGGTCTTTCACCCTGTTCAGTAGGATCCTGTTGAACACTTTTCCAGGGTTAGGGTTAGGTGGGGGTCCACTGGGTCTTTGACCCTGTTCAGTAGGATCCTGTTGAACACTTTTCCAGTTGCCGAGGCCCCCCTTCTTTGAAAGCTTGATGATGTATCCCTCCCTCCACTCTGATGGCACCTGTTCATCAAACCCTACACTACACTGATGATGTATCCCTCCCTCCACTCTGATGGCACCTGTTCATCAAACCCTATACTACACTGATGATGTATCCCTCCCTCCACTCTGATGGCACCTGTTCATCAAACCCTACACTACACTGATGATGTATCCCTCCCTCCACTCTGATGGCACCTGTTCATCAAACCCTACACTACACTGATGATGTATCCCTCCCTCCACTCTGATGGCACCTGTTCATCAAACCCTACACTACACTGATGATGTATCCCTCCCTCCACTCTGATGGCACCTGTTCATCAAACCCTATACTACACTGATGATGTATCCCTCCCTCCACTCTGATGGCACCTGTTCATCAAACCCTATACTACACTGATGATGTATCCCTCCCTCCACTCTGATGGCACCTGTTCATCAAACCCTACACTACACTGATCATTGGTGTATAAAAACACAATAATTTATCATGATTGTTTCAGACCCCTCTAGCCCTGACAAGAAGGAGCCAGTCGACACGTCAGGGGAAGAGTTTTCTCTCCTTCCATGTGGCAGTTTACGAGTTAAAGCAACCAATGGGAGAGTGGCAGGGCTTTACACCTGTAAACACCCCTCTGCTGCTCTGTCACTGTCAACGCTGCTTACAGTGCTAGGTTAGTGTGTGTGTGTGTGTTGGTTGTCTGTCAGAGTGGCAGGGCTTTACACCTGTAAACACCCCTCTGCTGCTCTGTCACTGTCAACGCTGCTTACAGTGCTAGGTTAGTATGTGTGTGTGTGTTGGTTGTCTGTCAGAGTGGCAGGGCTTTACACCTGTAAACACCCCTCTGCTGCTCTGTCACTGTCAACGCTGCTTACAGTGTTAGGTTAGTGTGTGTGTGTGTGTGTGTGTGTGTGTGTGTGTGTGGGTTGTCTGTCAGAGTGGCAGGGCTTTACACCTGTAAACACCCCTCTGCTGCTCTGTCACTGTCAACGCTGCTTACAGTGCTAGGTTAGTGTGTGTGTGTGTGCGCATCTGTCTGTCTTGCTTGTCTGTCTGCTTGTATGTCAGTGGTCAGGAGTCTGTCTGCCTGTATGGCAGGTGGTATGTTGATTATCGTCACTAGTCAGGAGTCTTATGCATTAGAATCTGGTTTTAATTTTCTTCATTTTTGCAGGTATATGATCAGTGGTACTGATGGTAAAATGAAGTGTTGTTTCAGATCATGGTAGTATATGGTCAGTGGTACTGATGGTAAAATGGAGTGTTGTCTCAGATCATGGTAGCTCTATATGATCAGTGGTACTGATGGTAAAATGAAGTGTTGTCTGTCAGTGGTCTGATGGTAAAATGGAGTGTTGCAGATCTATATGATCAGTGGTACTGATGGTAAAATGAAGTGTTGTCTCAGATCATGGTAGTATATGGATCAGTGGTACTGATGGTAAAATGAAGTGTTGTCTCAGATCATGGTAGTCTATATGATCAGTGGTACTGATGGTAAAATGAAGTGTTGTCTCAGATCATGGTAGTATATGATCAGTGGTACTGATGGTAAAATGAAGTGTTGTCTCAGATCATGGTAGTATATGATCAGTGGTACTGATGGTAAAATGGAGTGTTGTCTCAGATCATGGTAGTATATGATCAGTGGTACTGATGGTAAAATGAAGTGTTGTCTCAGATCATGGTAGTATATGATCAGTGGTACTGATGGTAAAATGAAGTGTTGTCTCAGATCATGGTAGTATATGATCAGTGGTACTGATGGTAAAATGAAGTGTTGTCTCAGATCATGGTAGTATATGGTCAGTGGTACTGATGGTAAAATGAAGTGTTGTCTCAGATCATGGTAGTATATGGTCAGTGGTACTGATGGTAAAATGAAGTGTTGTCTCAGATCATGGTAGTATATGGTCAGTGGTACTGATGGTAAAATGAAGTGTTGTCTCAGATCATGGTAGTATATGGTCAGTGGTACTGATGGTAAAATGGAGTGTTGTCTCAGATCATGGTAGTATATGATCAGTGGTACTGATGGTAAAATGGAGTGTTGTCTCAGATCATGGTAGTATATGATCAGTGGTACTGATGGTAAAATGAAGTGTTGTCTCAGATCATGGTAGTATATGGTCAGTGGTACTGATGGTAAAATGAAGTGTTGTCTCAGATCATGGTAGTATATGGTCAGTGGTACTGATGGTAAAATGGAGTGTTGTCTCAGATCATGGTAGTATATGATCAGTGGTACTGATGGTAAAATGGAGTGTTGTCTCAGATCATGGTAGTATATGGTCAGTGGTACTGATGGTAAAATGAAGTGTTGTCTCAGATCATGGTAGTATATGGTCAGTGGTACTGATGGTAAAATGGAGTGTTGTCTCAGATCATGGTAGCTCTATATGATCAGTGGTACTGATGGTAAAATGAAGTGTTGTCTCAGATCATGGTAGTATATGGTCAGTGGTACTGATGGTAAAATGAAGTGTTGTCTCAGATCATGGTAGTATATGGTCAGTGGTACTGATGGTAAAATGGAGTGTTGTCTCAGATCATGGTAGTATATGGTCAGTGGTACTGATGGTAAAATGAAGTGTTGTTTCAGATCATGGTAGTATATGGTCAGTGGTACTGATGGTAAGATGGAGTGTTGTCTCAGATCATGGTAGTATATGATCAGTGGTACTGATGGTAAAATGAAGTGTTGTCTCAGATCATGGTAGCTCTATATGGTCAGTGGTACTGATGGTAAAATGGAGTGTTGTCTCAGATCATGGTAGTATATGGTCAGTGGTACTGATGGTAAAATGAAGTGTTGTCTCAGATCATGGTAGTATATGGTCAGTGGTACTGATGGTAAAATGAAGTGTTGTCTCAGATCATGGTAGTATATGGTCAGTGGTACTGATGGTAAAATGGAGTGTTGTCTCAGATCATGGTAGTATATGGTCAGTGGTACTGATGGTAATATGAAGTGTTGTCTCAGATCATGGTAGTATATGATCAGTGGTACTGATGGTAAAATGGAGTGTTGTCTCAGATCATGGTAGTATATGATCAGTGGTACTGATGGTAAAATGAAGTGTTTTCTCAGATCATGGTAGCTCTATATGATCAGAAACTGCATGTTGTCTTTGTACAAACTGACCATTTCCAGAACGCATGCTTAGCTCAGTACCGGTTTTGATTTATTGATTGATGTGAGAAACTGCACATGTTGTCTTTGTACAGACTGACCATTTCCAGAACGCATGCTTAGCCTAGTACCGGTTCTGAACTAAGGCTTCTTCTCCGAGGCAAAGGCCCAATCTGATAGATCACTCTACCTAGCTTTAGCTCTTCTCCGAGGCAAAGGCCCAATCTGATAGATCACTCTACCTAGCTTTAGCTCCTCTCCGAGGCAAAGGCCCAATCTGATAGATCACTCTACCTAGCTTCAGCTCTACCTCTCCGAGGCAAAGGCCCAATCTGATAGATCACTCTACCTAGCTTTAGCTCCTCTCCGAGGCAAAGGCCCAATCTGATAGATCACACACTCTACCTAGCTTTAGCTCTACCTCTCCGAGGCAAAGGCCCAATCTGATAGATCACTCTACCTAGCTTTAGCTCTACCTCTCCGAGGCAAAGGCCCAATCTGATAGATCACTCTACCTAGCTTTAGCTCTACCTCCCCGAGGCAAAGGCCCAATCTGATAGATCACTCTACCTAGCTTTAGCTCTACCTCCCCGAGGCAAAGGCCCAATCTGATAGATCACTCTACCTAGCTTTAGCTCTTCACCGAGGCAAAGGCCCAATCTGATAGATCACTCTACCTAGCTTTAGCTCTACCTCTCCGAGGCAAAGGCCCAATCTGATAGATCACTCTACCTAGCTTTAGCTCTACCTCCCCGAGGCAAAGGCCCAATCTGATAGATCACTCTACCTAGCTTGAGCTCTACCTCCCGAGGCAAAGGCCCAATCTGATAGATCACTCTACCTAGCTTTAGTTCTACCTCCCCGAGGCAAAGGCCCAATCTGATAGATCACTCTACCTAGCTTTAGCTCTTCACCGAGCAAAGGCCCAATCTGATAGATCACTCTACCTAGCTTTAGCTCTTCACCGAGCAAAGGCTCAATCTGATAGATCACTCTACCTTCCTTCAGCTCTACCTCTCTGAGGCAAAGGCCCAATCTGATAGATCACTCTACCTAGCTTTAGCTCTTCACCGAGCAAAGGCCCAATCTGATAGATCACTCTACCTAGCTTTAGCTCTACCTCTCCGAGGCAAAGGCCCAATCTGATAGATCACTCTACCTAGCTTTAGCTCTACCTCTCCGAGGCAAAGGCCCAATCTGATAGATCACTCTACCTTCCTTTAGCTCTACCTCTCCGAGGCAAAGGCCCAATCTGATAGATCACTCTACCTAGCTTTAGCTCTACCTCCCCGAGGCAAAGGCCCAATCTGATAGATCACTCTACCTAGCTTTAGCTCTTCACCGAGCAAAGGCCCAATCTGATAGATCACTCTACCTAGCTTTAGCTCTTCACCGAGCAAAGGCCCAATCTGATAGATCACTCTACCTAGCTTCAGCTCTACCTCTCCGAGGCAAAGGCCCAATCTGATAGATCACTCTACCTAGCTTTAGCTCTTCACCGAGCAAAGGCCCAATCTGATAGATCACTCTACCTAGCTTTAGCTCTACCTCCCCGAGGCAAAGGCCCAATCTGATAGATCACTCTACCTAGCTTTAGCTCTTCTCTGAGCAAAGGCCCAATCTGATAGATCATCTACCTAGCTTTAGCTCTTCTCTGAGTAAAGGCCCAATCTGATAGATCACTCTACCTCGCCGAGGCAAAGGCCCAATCTGATAGATCACTCTACATAGCTTTAGCTCCTCTCCGAGGCAAAGGCCCAATCTGATAGATCACTCTACCTTCCTTCAGCTCTACCTCTCCGAGGCAAAGGCCCAATCTGATAGATCACTCTACCTAGCTTTAGCTCCTCTCCGAGGCAAAGGCCCAATCTGATACATCACTCTACCTATCTTCAGCTCTTCACCGAGGCAAAGGCCCAATCTGATAGATCACTCTACCTAGCTTTAGCTCTACCTCCCCGAGGCAAAGGCCCAATCTGATAGATCACTCTACCTAGCTTTAGCTCTACCTCCCCGAGGCAAAGGCCCAATCTGATAGATCACTCTACCTAGCTTCAGCTCTACCTCCCCGAGGCAAAGGCCCAATCTGATAGATCACTCTACCTAGCTTCAGCTCTACCTCCCGAGGCAAAGGCCCAATCTGATAGATCACTCTACCTAGCTTCAGCTCTACCTCCCGAGGCAAAGGCCCAATCTGATAGATCACTCTACCTAGCTTCAGCTCTACCTCCCGAGGCAAAGGCCCAATCTGATAGATCACTCTACCTAACTTCAGCTCATCACCGAGGCAAAGGCCCAATCTGATAGATCACTCTACCTGAGCTCTACCTCCCCGAGGCAAAGGCCCAATCTGATAGATCACTCTACCTAGCTTGAGCTCTACCTCCCGAGGCAAAGGCCCAATCTGATAGATCACTCTACCTAGCTTCAGCTCTTCTCGAGGCAAAGGCCCAATCTGATAGATCACTCTACCTAGCTTCAGCTCTACCTCCCGAGGCAAAGGCCCAAGTTAATTCCCTCTTGCCGGTTGGGATGCAACGGACAACCAAGAACATAATAACATACATGGCGCTGGAAGAGTGAATATGTGTGTTATGATGTACGTTGTGTGTTATGATGTGTGTTGTGTGTTATGATGTGTGTTGTGTGTTATGATGTATGTGGTGTGTTATGATGTATGTTGTGTGTTATGATGTATGTGGTGTGTTATGATGTATGTTGTGTGTTATGATGTATGTTGTGTGTTATGATGTATATGGTGTGTTATGATGTATATGGTGTGTTATGATGTATATGGTGTGTTATGATGTATATGGTGTGTTATGATGTATGTGGTGTGTTATGATGTATGTGGTGTGTTGTGATGTATATGGTGTGTTGTGATGTATGTGGTGTGTTATGATGTATATGGTGTGTTGTGATGTATATGGTGTGTTGTGATGTATATGGTGTGTTATGTTGTATATGGTGTGTTATGATGTATATGGTGTGTTATGATGTAAATGGTGTGTTATGATGTATATGGTGTGTTATGATGTATATGGTGTGTTATGATGTAAATGGTGTGTTATGATGTAAATGGTGTGTTATGATGTAAATGGTGTGTTATGATGTATATGGTGTGTTATGATGTAAATGGTGTGTTATGATGTAAATGGTGTGTTATGATGTATATGGTGTGTTATGATGTAAATGGTGTGTTATGATGTATATGGTGTGTTATGATGTAAATGGTGTGTTATGATGTAAATGGTGTGTTATGATGTAAATGGTGTGTTATGATGTATATGGTGTGTTATGATGTAAATGGTGTGTTATGATGTACATGGTGTGTTATGATGTACATGGTGTGTTATGATGTAAATGGTGTGTTATGATGTACATGGTGTGTTATGATGTACATGGTGTGTTATGATGTAAATGGTGTGTTATGATGTACATGGTGTGTTATGATGTATATGGTGTGTTATGATGTATATGGTGTGTTGTGATGTACATGGTGTGTTATGATGTATATGGTGTGTTATGTTGTATATGGTGTGTTATGATGTATATGGTGTGTTATGATGTATATGGTGTGTTATGATGTATATGGTGTGTTATGATGTATATGGTGTGTTATGATGTATATGGTGTGTTATGATGTACATGGTGTGTTATGATGTATGTGGTGTGTTATGATGTATGTGGTGTGTTATGATGTACATGGTGTGTTATGATGTACATGGTGTGTTATGATGTATATGGTGTGTTATGATGTACATGGTGTGTTATGATGTATATGGTGTGTTATGATGTATGTTGTGATGTATGTTGTGATGTATGTTGTGATGTATGTTGTGCATGGGTGCTACTACCTTCCGTATAAACGGAAATCCGTAAATTAAGTTTTCTGCTGAGACGGAAATTCCGTATTTTTAAAATTTTGTCCCCCCCAAAAAAAGTTGATCTGTTAACTGTGGTTGGGGGCATTTTGAATCTGGGTCTTCCAACCACCGGAAGTGAAAATACAACAACAAAAATGGCGGCCGAGTCATATTCACACATACTTATTTGAATTAAATTCAACATTATCAGCATGAATTTTGTGTCATGAAAGCTGCAAACTTCACAGAAAGGTAAGTTACAACTATATTTCAATTCACCAAATGATATTTATGATGTTAAATGTATGAATATGTTAAAAATGTTGCTTAGAAAAACTCAATTAAAAGTCATGTTTGGATCCACTGACATCGTATTTCACTTATGATCTAATTATTATTTTCTATTTGAACGGCTTTATAACTTTATAGTTGTGTTTCTGAAATGTCAGTACAAATCTTAGTCATGAAAATATGATTTTAACCATAGATCTTTTGTATTTCTTGTAAAAAGGTAATGTGACTTGTCATGTCTCAGCAACTTAGACAGTCACTTTACAAAGTGTCAACTGTCGTCTGCCAACAGAACTATGATGTCAAATCGTAATCTGTTCCTCACCCAGATTGCAGGAGAGCTATGGAAATGATCTCTGCAATTGCATTTTTGCTTCAGCTTCAGGGGGGCACCCCCCAACGGGGCGCTGCCCCTGTATTCCGCCAGGGGCCTCGGCGGCCCCTGGACCCCGGCCTTTCAGTATTTTTCATTTTTGGGAGTAGCACCCATGGTTGTGTGTTATGATGTATATGGTGTGTTATGATGTATGTTGTGTGTTATGATGTACGTTGTGTGTTATGATGTATATGGTGTGTTATGATGTATGTTGTGTGTTATGATGTACGTTGTGTGTTATGATGTACGTTGTGTGTTATGATGTACATGGTGTGTTATGATGTACATGGTGTGTTATGATGTATGTTGTGTGTTATGATGTATGTTGTGATGTATGGTGTGTTATGATGTACATGGTGTGTTATGATGTACATGGTGTGTTGTGATGTACATGGTGTGTTATGATGTACATGGTGTGTTGTGATGTATGTTGTGTGTTATGATGTATGTTGTGTGTTATGATGTATGTTGTGTGTTATGATGTGTGTTGTGTGTTATGATGTACATGGTGTGTTATGATGTATGGTGTGTTATGATGTATATGGTGTGTTATGATGTATGTGGTGTGTTATGATGTATATGGTGTGTTATGATGTAAATGGTGTGTTATGATGTAAATGGTGTGTTATGATGTACATGGTGTGTTATGATGTACATGGTGTGTTATGATGTACATGGTGTGTTATGATGTATGTTGTGTGTTATGATGTACATGGTGTGTTATGATGTAAATGGTGTGTTATGATGTATATGGTGTGTTATGATGTATATGGTGTGTTATGATGTACATGGTGTGTTATGATGTAAATGGTGTGTTATGATGTACATGGTGTGTTATGATGTATATGGTGTGTTATGATGTATATGGTGTGTTATGATGTATATGGTGTGTTATGATGTACGTTGTGTGTTATGATGTATATGGTATGTTATGATGTATGTTGTGTGTTATGATGTATATGGTGTGTTATGATGTATGTTGTGTGTTATGATGTACATGGTGTGTTATGATGTATGTTGTGTGTTGTGATGTATATGGTGTGTTATGATGTATATGGTGTGTTATGATGTATGTTGTGTGTTATGATGTACATGGTGTGTTATGATGTACATGGTATGTTATAATAATAAAATAATAATTAATAATGCTTATATAGCGCATAATCTTGCAAAGCAACTCAATGCGCTTTTCACTCACCATTCGTACAAACATTTCTAACAAACTGGCCCACGCATCCTCACCATACATCTCTATCAAAATGAATACATATTAGAGAATGCATTGCATATAATCATAACACAACACACCAACACCCACGTCCCTTCAACACCACCACCCCAACCATCCCCCCACTCCCCCCCCCCACCCATCCCCACCCCTGCCCCCCTATTCCCCACCCTCACCCCATACACACACACGCGCACGCGTTAACCTCATACTCAACGTCTTCAATGAGCTGGAAAACAAGAGTGGGGAAAGGATCATAGACTTTGCAGAGAGAAAGCTTTCCTGAAGAAGTGGGTCTTTAGTTGGGACTTGAAGGAAGGAAGAGTGGACTGGTTACGGGTATGGTCAGGGAGAGAATTCCAAACGTTTGGTGCAACAAAACTAAACGCCCTCTCACCCGAAGATTTCAAGGACCGCTTAGGAACTTTAAGAAGTTTCTGGGAAGAAGAACGAAGAGTACGAGAGCTTTGGTAGGTGCAGAGAGAAGAAGAGAGGTAGTGAGGAAGAGTTTTGTCAAAGTGACGAAAAGCGAGAGTAGCCATCTTGAACTGCCAGCGGAATTTGACAGGAAGCCAGTGGAGCTCAGCCAAAAGAGGTGTGATGTGATCACGCTTTCTTTTGCCAAGCACAAGCCGAGCAGCACTGTTCTGCACTCTCTGTAAGCGCGAAATCTGTTCTGCTGGAAGCCCAGCATACATCGAATTACAGTAGTCCAATCTGGACAACACGAAGGCAGAAATCAGTCTAACAGCAGCATCTCTGGACAGGAAGGGTCTGATGGAGGCGATACGCCTTAGCTCTAAGAAAGATGCACGACAAACACTAGATATTTGCTCCTGCATCGACATGGTTTGATCGAGGGAGACACCGAGGTACTTAACAGTCTTCCGAAATGGCAATTCGGATCCAACAATATTGATGGAATCTGTTTTAACTTTCTTCAGGGAAGAGGAGGTGCCAACAGGCATCACCTGGGTCTTTTCGCTGTTCAGTTTCAGCTTGTTACTGGTCATCCACCCCTGAACACTGCTGACACACTCAGAAACCTCTGATTTAACCGACTGAAACTCATCAGGAGTGCCACTCCTGGACAGCTCTGTATCATCTGCATATTTGTGAAAGTTACATTTGTGTTCAGATATGATGTATGTTGAGTGTTATGATGTACATGGTGTGTTATGATGTATGTTGAGTGTTATGATGTATATGGTGTGTTATGATGTATATGGTGTGTTATGATGTATATGGTGTGTTATGATGTATGGTGTGTTATGATGTGTGTGTTATGATGATGTGTGTGTTATGATATGTTATGATGTATATGGTGTGTGATGTATGATGTATATGGTGTGTTATGATGTATATGGTGTGTTATGATGTATATGGTGTGTTATGATGTAAATGGTGTGTTATGATGTATATGGTGTGTTATGATGTAAATGGTGTGTTATGATGTATATGGTGTGTGATGTTATGGTGTGATGATGTATATGTGTGTGTGTTATGATGTATATGGTGTGTTATGATGTAAATGGTGTGTTATGATGTATATGGTGTGTTATGATGTATATGGTGTGTTATGATGTAAATGGTGTGTTGATGATGTATGTTATGATGTATGTTGTGTGTTATGATGTATGTGTGTGTGTATATGTGTTGTATGTATGTGTTATGGTGTGTTATGATGTATATGGTGTGTTATGATGTAAATGGTGTGTTATGATGTACATGGTGTGTTATGATGTATGATTGTGTGTTATGATGTACATGATGTGTGTTATGATGTATATGGTGTGTTATGATGTAAATGGTGTGTTATGTTGTGTGTTATGATGATGGTGTGTTATGATGTGTGTGTTATGATGTATATGGTGTGTTATGATGTACATTGTGTGTTATGATGTATGATGGTGTGTTATGATGTATGTGGTGTGTATGATGTATGTTGTGTGTTATGATGTTATGGTGTGTTATGATGTATATGGTGTGTTATGATGTATGTTGTGTGTTATGATGTGTGTTGTGTTATGATGTACATGGTGTGTTATGATGTATGGTGTGTTATGATGTATGGTGTGTTATGATGTATGGTGTGTTATGATGTATGGTGTGTTATGATGTAAATGGTGTGTTATGATGTAAATGATGTATGTTGTGTGTTATGTGTGTTATGATGTACATGGTGTGTTATGATGTATGGTGTGTGATATGATGTATGTATGGTGTGTTATGATGTATATGGTGTGTTATGATGTATATGGTGTGTTATGATGTACATGGTGTGTTATGATGTACATGGTGTGTTATGATGTACATGGTGTGTTATGATGTACATGGTGTGTTATGATGTACATGGTGTGTTATGATGTACATGTGTGTGATGTATATGGTGTGTTATGATGTATATGGTGTGTTATGATGTATATGGTGTGTTATGATGTACATGGTGTGTTATGATGTACATGGTGTGTTATGATGTATATGGTGTGTTATGATGTATATGGTGTGTTATGATGTACATGGTGTGTTATGATGTACATGGTGTGTTATGATGTAAATGTGTGTGTTATGATGTGTGTTGTGATGTATGTGGTGTGTTATGATGGTGTGTTATGATGTATGTGATGTATGTGGTGTGTTATGATGTATATGGTGTGTTATGATGTATGTGGTGTGTTATGATGTATGTGGTGTGTTGATGGTGTGTTTGATGTACATGGTGTGTTATGATGTATATGGTGTGTGATGTATATGGTGTGTTATGATGTATATGGTGTGTTATGATGTATATGGTGTGTTATGATGTACATGGTGTGTTATGATGTTATATGTATATGGTGTGTTATGATGTACATGGTGTGTTATGATGTATATGGTGTGTTATGATGTGATGTATATGGTGTGTTATGATGTATATGGTGTGTTATGATGTAAATGGTGTGTTATGATGTACATGGTGTGTTATGATGTACATGGTGTGTTATGATGTACATGGTGTGTTATGATGTAAATGGTGTGTTATGATGTATATGGTGTGTTATGATGTATATGGTGTGTTATGATGTATATGGTGTGTTATGATGTAAATGGTGTGTTATGATGTACATGGTGTGTTATGATGTACATGGTGTGTTATGATGTAAATGGTGTGTTATGATGTAAATGGTGTGTTATGATGTAAATGGTGTGTTATGATGTGATGTATATGGTGTGTTATGATGTATATGGTGTGTTATGATGTAAATGGTGTGTTATGATGTATGGTGTGTTATGTGTATATGTGTGTTATGATGTAAATGGTGTGTTATGATGTATATGGTGTGTTATGATGTACATGTGTTATGTGTGTTATGATGATGTTATGATGTATATGGTGTGTTATGATGTACATGGTGTGTTATGATGTACATGGTGTGTTATGATGTATATGGTGTGTTATGATGTGTTATGGTGTGTTGTGATGTATGTGTGTGTGTTATGATTATGTTATGATGTATATGGTGTGTTATGATGTACATGGTGTGTTATGATGTACATGGTGTGTTATGATGTGTATGGTGTGTTATGATGTAAATGGTGTGTTATGATGTAAATGGTGTGTTATGATGTACATGGTGTGTTATGATGTATATGGTGTGTTATGATGTAAATGGTGTGTTATGATGTACATGGTGTGTTATGATGTACATGGTGTGTTATGATGTAAATGGTGTGTTATGATGTATGATGTATGGTGTGTTATGATGTAAATGGTGTGTTATGATGTGATGTATATGGTGTGTTATGATGTATATGGTGTGTTATGATGTATATGGTGTGTTATGATGTAAATGGTGTGTTATGATGTAAATGGTGTGTTATGATGTATATGGTGTGTTATGATGTATATGGTGTGTTATGATGTATATGGTGTGTTATGATGTAAATGGTGTGTTATGATGTATATGGTGTGTTATGATGTATATGGTGTGTTATGATGTATATGGTGTGTTATGATGTATATGGTGTGTTTGATGATGTATATGGTGTGTTATGATGTATATGGTGTGTTATGATGTATATGGTGTGTTATGATGTAAATGGTGTGTTATGATGTATGGTGTGTTATGATGTAAATGGTGTGTTATGATGTATATGGTGTGTTATGATGTAAATGGTGTGTTATGATGTATATGGTGTGTTATGATGATGGTGTGTTATGATGTATGGTGTGTTATGATGTACATGGTGTGTTATGATGTATATGGTGTGTTATGATGTATATGGTGTGTTATGATGTATATGGTGTGTTATGATGATGGTGTGTTATGATGTATGGTGGTGTGTTATGATGTATATGTGGTGTGTTATGATGTATGTGGTGTGTTATGATGTATATGGTGTGTTATGATGTATATGGTGTGTTATGATGTATATGGTGTGTTATGATGTACATGGTGTGTTATGATGTATATGGTGTGTTATGATGTATATGGTGTGTTATGATGTATATGGTGTGTTATGATGTATATGGTGTGTTATGATGTACATGGTGTGTTATGATGTACATGGTGTGTTATGATGATGTAAATGGTGTGTTATGATGTACATGGTGTGTTATGATGTAAATGGTGTGTTATGATGTAAATGGTGTGTTATGATGTAAATGGTGTGTTATGATGTATATGGTGTGTTATGATGTAAATGGTGTGTTATGATGTATGGTGTGTTATGATGTAAATGGTGTGTTATGATGTAAATGGTGTGTTATGATGTAAATGGTGTGTTATGATGTATATGGTGTGTTATGATGTACATGGTGTGTTATGATGTATGTTGTGTGTTATGATGTAAATGGTGTGTTATGATGTATGTGGTGTGTTATGATGTAAATGGTGTGTTATGATGTACATGGTGTGTTATGATGTAAATGGTGTGTTATGATGTATATGGTGTGTTATGATGTAAATGGTGTGTTATGATGTACATGGTGTGTTATGATGTACATGGTGTGTTATGATGTATGGTGTGTTATGATGTATATGGTGTGTGTTATGATGTATATGGTGTGTGATATTGTGTGTTATGATGTACATGGTGTGTTATGATGGTGTGATGTATATGTGTGTTATGATGTATATGGTGTGTTATGATGTATATGGTGTGTTATGATGTAAATGGTGTGTTATGATGTATGTAAATGGTGTGTTATGATGTAAATGGTGTGTTATGATGATGGTGTGTATGATGTATGTTGTGTGTTATGATGTATGGTGTGTTATGTTGTGTGTTATGATGTACATGGTGTGTTATGATGTACATGGTGTGTTATGATGTATATGGTGTGTTATGATGTATATGGTGTGTTATGATGTATATGGTGTGTTATGATGTATATGGTGTGTTATGATGTATGTATGGTGTGTTATGATGTATATGGTGTGTTATGATGTATGTTGTGTGTTATGATGTATATGGTGTGTTATGATGTACATGGTGTGTTATGATGTAAATGGTGTGTTATGATGTAAATGGTGTGTTATGATGTAAATGGTGTGTTATGATGTATATGGTGTGTTATGATGTACATGGTGTGTTATGATGTATATGGTGTGTTATGATGTAAATGGTGTGTTATGATGTATATGGTGTGTTATGATGTATGGTGTGTTATGATGTATGGTGTGTTATGATGTATGATGGTGTGTTATGATGTATATGGTGTGTTATGATGTACATGGTGTGTTATGATGTATGGTGTGTTATGGTGTGTTATGATGTATGGTGTGTTATGGTGTGTTATGATGTATATGGTGTGTTATGATGTATATGGTGTGTTATGATGTATATGGTACATGGTGTGTTATGATGTATATGGTGTGTTATGATGTATATGGTGTGTTATGATGTGGTGTGTTATGATGTATATGGTGTGTTATGATGTATATGGTGTGTTATGATGTATATGATGTGTGTTATGTATATGGTGTGTTATGATGTATATGGTGTGTTATGCAGAGGACCCAGTGATAGAGGACAGCTCTCCTAGCTGTGTGTATCCTTTAGCCAGCATGGTCAGGCTGCATTGTGAGGTGACTGGGTGGCCTCTACCTTCCATCAGGTGGCTGAAGAATGGACAGCACGTGAAGCCTGTCAGACATCGCACAGAGGTCAGTGTTGTATTATATTAACTGTCATTACACTGTGTTATGTTATGTCATTGTATTGTGCATTGTGAGGGGACTGGGTGGCCTCTACCTTCCATCAGGTGGCTGAAGAATGGACAGCACGTGAAGCCTGTCAGACATCGCACAGAGGTCAGTGTTGTATTATATTAACTGTCATTACACTGTGTTATGTTATGTCATTGTATTGTGCATTGTGAGGGGACTGGGTCTTCTGCCCCTTCCATAACATGGCTGAAGAATGGACAGCATGTGAAGCCTGTCAGACATCGCACAGAGGTCAGTGTTGTATTATATTAACTGTCATTACACTGTGTTATGTTATGTCATTGTATTGTGCATTGTGAGGGGACTGGGTCTTCTGCCCCTTCCATAACATGGCTGAAGAATGGACAGCACGTGAAGCCTGTCAGACATCGCACAGAGGTCAGGAGATATTGTATTATAAATGTATATAACGATGGTGATAGATGTGCACAGACAGTGCCTTGATACACATCGTTTCAAACAACATATTAATTTAAATTGATAGGGGTATTAACATTAGCGATGATGATGTGCACAGACAGTGCCTTGATACACATCGTTTCAAACAACATAGCAATAGAAATAGATAGTGGTATTAACATTAAGCAATAGAAATAGATAGTGGTATTAACATTAAGCAATAGAAATAGATAGCGATATTAACATTAAGCAATAGAAATAGATAACAGTATTAACATTAGCGATGGTGATGTGCACAGACAGTGCCTTGATACACATCGTTTCAAACAACATAGCAATAGAAATAGATAGTGGTATTAACAAGCAATAGAAATAGATAGCGATATTAACATTAAGCAATAGAAATAGATAGTGGTATTAACATTAAGCAATAGAAATAGATAGCGGTATTAACATTAGCGATGGTGATGTGCACAGACAGTGCCTTGATTATGGGCTGAGGAGAAGTCTACACATCGTTTCAAACAACATAGCAATAGAAATAGATAGTGGTATTAACATTAAGCAATAGAAATAGACAGCACGTGAATAGACATCGCACAGAGGTCAGTGTTGTATTAACATTAAGCAATAGAAATAGATAGCGGTATTAACATTAGCGATGGTGATGTGCACAGACAGTGCCTTGATACACATCGTTTCAAACAACATAGCAATAGAGCAATAGATAGATAGGTATTAACATTAAGCAATAGAAATAGATAGCGATATTAACATTAAGCAATAGAAATAGATAGCGGTATTAACATTAGCGATGGTGATGTGCACAGACAGTGCCTTGATACACATCGTTTCAAACAACATAGCAATAGAAATAGATAGTGGTATTAACATTAAGCAATAGAAATAGATAGCGGTATTAACATTAAGCAATAGAAATAATAGATATTAACATTAAGCAATAGAAATAGATAAGCGGTATTAACATTAGCGATGGTGATGTGCACAGACAGTGCCTTGATACACATCGTTTCAAACAACATAGCAATAGAAATAGATAGTGGTATTAACATTAAGCAATAGATAGCGGATAGCGATATTAACATTAGCAATAGAAATAGATAGTGGTATTAACATTAAGCAATAGAAATAGGTATTAACATTAAGCAATAGAAATAGATAGCGGTATTAACATTAGCGATGGTGATGTGCACAGACAGTGCCTTGATACACATCGTTTCAAACAACATAGCAATAGAAATAGATAGTGGTATTAACATTAAGCAATAGAAATAGATAGCGATATTAACATTAAGCAATAGAAATAGATAGCGGTATTAACATTAGCGATGGTGATGTGCACAGACAGTGCCTTGATACACATCGTTTCAAACAACATAGCAATAGCAATAGAAATAGATAGCGATATTAACATTAAGCAATAGAAATAGATAGCGGTATTAACATTAGCGATGGTGATGTGCACAGACAGTGCCTTGATACACATCGTTTCAAACAACATAGCAATAGAAATAGATAGTGGTATTAACATTAAGCAATAGAAATAGATAGCGGTATTAACATTAAGCAATAGAAATAGATAGCGGTATTAACATTAGCGATGGTGATGTGCACAGACAGTGCCTTGATACACATCGTTTCAAACAACATAGCAATAGAAATAGATAGCGGTATTAACATTAAGCAATAGAAATAGATAGCGGTATTAACATTAGCGATGGTGATGTGCACAGACAGTGCCTTGATACACATCGTTTCAAACAACATAGCAATAGAAATAGATAGCGGTATTAACATTAAGCAATAGAAATAGATAGCGGTATTAACATTAAGCAATAGAAATAGATAGCGGTATTAACATTAGCGATGGTGATGTGCACAGACAGTGCCTTGATACACATCGTTTCAAACAACATAGCAATAGAAATAGATAGTGGTATTAACATTAAGCAATAGAAATAGATAGTGGTATTAACATTAGCGATATTAACATTAAGCAATAGAAATAGATAGCGGTATTAACATTATCATGGTGATGTGCACAGACAGTGCCTTAGATACACATCGTTTCAAACAACATAGCAATAGAAATAGATAGCGGTATTAACATTAAGCAATAGAAATAGATAGCGGTATTAACATTATCGTGGTGATGTGCACAGACAGTGCCTTAGATACACATCGTTTCAAACAAGGTGCATGTATGGGTCATAGTACATTATGTTTTGACCAAAATTCAACAGCAAAAACAATGAATCATTTCCATAGGGCCTGAGGATATTACCAGTGTTTAGATGATGGTGATGAAGGTGATGATAATGATGATGATGATGATGATGATGATGATGATGATGATGGTGGTGATGATGATGGTGACAGTGATGATGATGGTGACGGTGATGATGATGATGGTGATGGTGATGATGATGATGATGTGGTGATGATGATGGTGATGATGATGATGATGATGATGATGATGATGATGATGATGATGATGATGATGATGATGATGATGGTGGTGATGATGATGATGATGATGATGATGATGATGATGATGATGGTGATGATGATGATGATGATGGTGATGATGATGATGGTGATGATGATGATGGTGATGATGGTGATGATGATGGTGATGATGATGGTGATGATGATATATGTTACAGTTTCTTGGTGATGCGTTAGTGATCTACCAAAGTCGTACGGATGACTCAGGATATTACCAGTGTTTAGTTCAAAACAAGGCTGGATGGAGCATCAGTCTAACACGTGTCTCTGTCACCATTAAGCGTAAGTACCTCTGTGTGTGTGTCTCTGTGTTTTTGTGTCTGTCTGTGTGTGTGTTTGTGCTCTTTCAAAATTAATAATAAATACAGTGGGACCTCCCTTATAAGACATCTCATTATAAGACTCCCTCCCACATGAGACCTACTTCTCTGAGACATTGCCCTTCTTTGTAAGTATTAACATTACCTCCCTTATACGACCTCATTTTGGATTATTTGTGAAGGTCCTATAAGGGAGGTTCCACTGTACGTTATTTAAGAAGCCTTTTTTTAAATGCCATTTAGCCATCAGACTTTTATTTCAAAGAATACTGTTCATTCACACTCATCTTTTCAGGATTAAAAAAGTACACATTCACTCACATATAACTAATTTATGTAGCTTCAATAATTAGCACATAATTATGTATTATGCATTAAAACTAACAAGCATGTTATGTCTTTGAATAGCTTATAAAATAACACAACCATGTATTGTGCCTTTATGTATCACAAAAAGTAGACATGATTGATCTCACACAGTGTGTTCAAATCTGAAATGTGTGCCTTGAAATGGCTTTGGAAACTACTGCCTTTCTCACACTATAATGAGGTACACCTTATTACAAATCTGAAATGGCTTTGGAAACTACTGCCTTTCTCACACTATAATGAGGTACACCTTATTACAAATCTGAAATGGCTTTGGAAACTACTGCCTTTCTCACACTATAATGAGGTACACCTTATTACAAATCTGAAATGGCTTTGGAAACTACTGCCTTTCTCACACTATAATGAGGTACACCTTATTACAAATCAGAAATGGCTTTGGAAACTACTGCCTTTCTCACACTATAATGAGGTACACCTTATTACAAATCAGAAATGGCTTTGGAAACTACTGCCTTCCTCACACTATAATGAGGTACACCTTATTACAAATCTGAAATGGCTTTGGAAACTACTGCCTTTCTCACACTATAATGAGGTACACCTTATTACAAATCTGAAATGGCTTTGGAAACTACTGCCTTTCTCACACTATAATGAGGTACACCTTATTACAAATCAGAAATGGCTTTGGAAACTACTGCCTTCCTCACACTATAATGAGGTACACCTTATTACAAATCTGAAATGGCTTTGGAAACTACTGCCTTTCTCACACTATAATGAGGTACACCTTATTACAAATCAGAAATGGCTTTGGAAATGCATGGCGTAAACTGTGTCCACTGACAGTCTGTACAATCATCACTACATCATAATGCATGGCGTAAACTGTGTCCGCTGACAGTCTGTACAATCATCACTACATCATAATGCATGACATAAACTGTGTCCGCTGACAGTCTGCACAATCATCACTACATCATAATGCATGGCATAAACTGTGTCAGCTGACAGTCTGCACAATCATCACTACATCATAATGCATGGCGTAAACTGTGTCCGCTGACAGTCTGTACAATCATCACTACATCATAATGCATGACGTAAACTGTGTCCGCTGACAGTCTGCACAATCATCACTACATCATAATGCATGGCGTAAACTGTGTCCGCTGACAGTCTGCACAATCATCACTACATCATAATGCATGGCGTAAACTGTGTCCGCTGACAGTCTGCACAATCATCACTACATCATAATGCATGGCGTAAACTGTGTCCGCTGACAGTCTGCACAATCATCACTACATCATAATGCATGGCGTAAACTGTGTCCGCTGACAGTCTGCACAATCATCACTACATCATAATGCATGACGTAAACTGTGTCCGCTGACAGTCTGCACAATCATCACTACATCATAATGCATGACGTAAACTGTGTCCGCTGACAGTCTGCACAATCATCACTACATCATAATGCATGGCGTAAACTGTGTCCGCTGACAGTCTGCACAATCATCACTACATCATAATGCATGGCGTAAACTGTGTCCGCTGACAGTCTGCACAATCATCACTACATCATAATGCATGACGTAAACTGTGTCCGCTGACAGTCTGTACAATCATCACTACATCATAATGCATGGCGTAAACTGTGTCCGCTGACAGTCTGTACAATCATCACTACATCATAATGCATGGCGTAAACTGTGTCCGCTGACAGTCTGCACAATCATCACTACATCATAATGCATGACGTAAACTGTGTCCGCTGACAGTCTGCACAATCATCACTACATCATAATGCATGGCGTAAACTGTGTCCGCTGACAGTCTGTACAATCATCACTACATCATAATGCATGACGTAAACTGTGTCCGCTGACAGTCTGCACAATCATCACTACATCATAATGCATGACGTAAACTGTGTCCGCTGACAGTCTGCACAATCATCACTACATCATAATGCATGACGTAAACTGTGTCCGCTGACAGTCTGCACAATCATCACTACATCATAATGCATGGCGTAAACTGTGTCCGCTGACAGTCTGCACAATCATCACTACATCATAATGCATGGCGTAAACTGTGTCAGCTGACAGTCTGCACAATCATCACTACATCATAATGCATGGCGTAAACTGTGTCCGCTGACAGTCTGCACAATCATCACTACATCATAATGCATGGCGTAAACTGTGTCCGCTGACAGTCTGCACAATCATCACTACATCATAATGCATGGCGTAAACTGTGTCCGCTGACAGTCTGCACAATCATCACTACATCATAATGCATGGCGTAAACTGTGTCCGCTGACAGTCTGTACAACACAGCAGGGAGGTGAGGGGGCCCTAAACAAAATGCGTAGCCAATGGTATCGTCAATGGTATCAATGGTATCGTCAATGGTATCGTCAATGGTATCGTCAATGGTATCAATGGTATCGTCAATGGTATAGTCAATGGTATCGTCAATGGTATCGTCAATGGTATAGTCAATGGTATCGTCAATGGTATCGTCAATGGTATAGTCAATGGTATCATCAATGGTATAGTCAATGGTATCGTCAATGGTATCATCAATGGTATCGTCAATGGTATCGTCAATGGTATCATCAATGGTATCGTCAATGGTATCGTCAATGGTATCGTCAATGGTATCGTCAATGGTATCGTCAATGGTATAGTCAATGGTATCGTCAATGGTATCGTCAATGGTATAGTCATCAATGGTATATCAATGGTATCGTCAATGGTATCGTCAATGGTATCGTCAATGGTATAGTCAATGGTATCGTCAATGGTATCGTCAATGGTATAGTCAATGGTATCGTCAATGGTATCGTCAATGGTATCGTCAATGGTATCATCAATGGTATCGTCAATGGTATCGTCAATGGTATCGTCAATGGTATCGTCAATGGTATCGTCAATGGTATCGTCAATGGTATCGTCAATGGTATCGTCAATGGTATCGTCAATGGTATAGTCAATGGTATCGTCAATGGGTCAATGGTATCGTCAATGGTATCATCAATGGTATAGTCAATGGTATCGTCAATGGTATCGTCAATGGTATCGTCAATGGTATCATCAATGGTATCAATGGTATAGTCAATGGTATCGTCAATGGTATCATCAATGGTATAGTCAATGGTATCGTCAATGGTATCATCAATGGTATCGTCAATGGTATCGTCAATGGTATCATCAATGGTATTGTCAATGGTATCGTCAATGGTATCATCAATGGCATAGCCAATGGTATCGTCAATGGTATCATCAATGGTATCGTCAATGGTATAGTCAATGGTATTGTCAATGGTATCGTCAATGGTATAGCCAATGGTATAGTCAATACCAGGCGCTGGGGTCTCAGTCAATGTTGTTGGTCGTACTGTACTGTAAGGCGCTGGGGTCTCAGTCAGTGTTGTTGGTCGTACTGTACTGTAAGGCGCTGGGGTCTCAGTCAATGTTGTTGGTCGTACTGTACTGTAAGGCGCTGGGGTCTCAGTCAGTGTTGTTGGTCGTACTGTACTGTAAGGCGCTGGGGTCTCAGTCAGTGTTGTTGGTCGTACTGTACTGTAAGGCGCTGGGGTCTCAGTCAGTGTTGTTGGTCGTACTGTACTGTAAGGCGCTGGGGTCTCAGTCAGTGTTGTTGGTCGTACTGTACTGTAAGGCGCTGGGGTCTCAGTCAGTGTTGTTGGTCGTACTGTACTGTAAGGCGCTGGGGTCTCAGTCAGGGACAATGTGCCGCTTTATGTCATCCTTAGCATACGTTAGACACACGCTCATGAAATACGTGTTGCTATGGCTTGTCATTCTGTCACAGCGGAGGCGCCCCCTGCCCCGTGCAATGTGTCAGGGGAGATAATCTATGGTATGATATATCAGGGGAGATAATCTATAGTATGATATATCAGGGAAGATAATCTATCGTATGATATATGAGGGGAGATAATCTAAGGTATGATATATCAGGGGAGATAATCTATGGTATGATATATGAGGGGAGACAATCTATGGTATGACATCAGGGGAGACTTCTATGGTATGACATATCAGGGGAGACAATCTATGGTATGATATATCAGGGGAGATAATCTATGGTATGACATATCAGGGGAGATAATCTATGGTATGATATATCAGGGGAGATAATCTGTTGTTCGGTCACAGCGGAGGCGCCCCCTGCCCCGTGCAATGTGTCAGGGGAGGCAATCTATGGTATGATATATCATGGGAGATAATCTATGGTATGATATATCAGGGGAGATAATCTGTTGTTCTGTCACAGCGGAGGCGCCCCCTGCCCCGTGCAATGTGTCAGGGGAGGCAATCTCCAGCTCCAGAATCCGCGTCACATGGGAAATGGAGGAGTCCTCGAAAAACCTCGTCAGTTACAGTGTACATAGACGACTGGCTATGGGTGAGTAGAGAGGTTGTATTGTGTTGTATTATGTTGTATTATGTTGTAAAGTCAGTTACAGTGTACATAGACGACTGGCTGTAGGTGAGTAGAGAGGTTGTATTATGTTGTATTATGTTGTAAAGTCAGTTATAGTGTACGTAGACGACTGGCTGTAGGTGAGTAGAGAGGTTGTATTATGTTGTATTATGTTGTAAAATCAGTTACAGTGTACATAGACGACTGGCTGTAGGTGAGTAGAGAGGTTGTATTATGTTGTATTATGTTGTAAAGTCAGTTATAGTGTACGTAGACGACTGGCTGTAGGTGAGTAGAGAGGTTGTATTATGTTGTATTATGTTGTAAAGTCAGTTATAGTGTACGTAGACGACTGGCTGTAGGTGAGTAGAGAGGTTGTATTATGTTGTATTATGTTGTAAAGTCAGTTATAGTGTACGTAGACGACTGGCTGTAGGTGAGTAGAGAGGTTGTATTGTGTTGTGTTGTATTGTACTGTATTGTAAAGTAGATGGGCAATGGAAGGGTTGTCGAAAAACCTTGTCAGTTGTTGTTTACATAGGAGATGGGTGAGTAGAAAGTTTACATAGTGTTGTTTTATGTTGTGTTGTGTTGTAAAGTCAGTTGTTGTTTACATAGTGTTGTTTTATGTTGTGTTGTATTGTAAAGTCAGTTATTGTTTACATAGTGTTGTTTTATGTTGTGTTGTGTTGTAAAGTCAGTTATTGTTTACATAGTGTTGTTTTATGTTGTGTTGTGTTGTAAAGTCAGTTATTGTTTACATAGTGTTGTTTTATGTTGTGTTGTGTTGTAAAGTCAGTTATTGTTTACATAGTGTTGTTTTATGTTGTGTTGTGTTGTAAAGTCAGTTATTGTTTACATAGTGTTGTTTTATGTTGTGTTGTGTTGTAAAGTCAGTTATTGTTTACATAGTGTTGTTTTATGTTGTGTTGTGTTGTAAAGTCAGTTATTGTTTACATAGTGTTGTTTTATGTTGTGTTGTGTTGTAAAGTCAGTTATTGTTTACATAGTGTTGTTTTATGTTGTGTTGTGTTGTAAAGTCAGTTATTGTTTACATAGTGTTGTTTTATGTTGTGTTGTGTTGTAAAGTCAGTTATTGTTTACATAGTGTTGTTTTATGTTGTGTTGTGTTGTAAAGTCAGTTATTGTTTACATAGTGTTGTTTTATGTTGTGTTGTGTTGTAAAGTCAGTTATTGTTTACATAGTGTTGTTTTATGTTGTGTTGTGTTGTAAAGTCAGTTATTGTTTACATAGTGTTGTTTTATGTTGTGTTGTGTTGTAAAGTCAGTTATTGTTTACATAGTGTTGTTTTATGTTGTGTTGTGTTGTAAAGTCAGTTATTGTTTACATAGTGTTGTTTTATGTTGTGTTGTGTTGTAAAGTCAGTTATTGTTTACATAGTGTTGTTTTATGTTGTGTTGTGTTGTAAAGTCAGTTATTGTTTACATAGTGTTGTTTTATGTTGTGTTGTGTTGTAAAGTCAGTTATTGTTTACATAGTGTTGTTTTATGTTGTGTTGTGTTGTAAAGTCAGTTATTGTTTACATAGTGTTGTTTTATGTTGTGTTGTGTTGTAAAGTCAGTTATTGTTTACATAGTGTTGTTTTATGTTGTGTTGTGTTGTAAAGTCAGTTATTGTTTACATAGTGTTGTTTTATGTTGTGTTGTGTTGTAAAGTCAGTTATTGTTTACATAGTGTTGTTTTATGTTGTGTTGTGTTGTAAAGTCAGTTATTGTTTACATAGTGTTGTTTTATGTTGTGTTGTGTTGTAAAGTCAGTTATTGTTTACATAAGTGTTGTTTTATGTTGTGTTGTGTTGTAAAGTCAGTTATTGTTTACATAGTGTTGTTTTATGTTGTGTTGTGTTGTAAAGTCAGTTATTGTTTACATAGTGTTGTTTTATGTTGTGTTGTGTTGTAAAGTCAGTTATTGTTTACATAATGTTGTTTTATGTTGTGTTGTGTTGTAAAGTCAGTTATTGTTTACATAATGTTGTTTTATGTTGTGTTGTGTTGTAAAGTCAGTTATTGTTTACATAGTGTTGTTTTATGTTGTGTTGTGTTGTAAAGTCAGTTATTGTTTACATAGTGTTGTTTTATGTTGTGTTGTGTTGTAAAGTCAGTTATTGTTTACATAGTGTTGTTTTATGTTGTGTTGTGTTGTAAAGTCAGTTATTGTTTACATAGTGTTGTTTTATGTTGTGTTGTGTTGTAAAGTCAGTTATTGTTTACATAGTGTTGTTTTATGTTGTGTTGTGTTGTAAAGTCAGTTATTGTTTACATAGTGTTGTTTTATGTTGTGTTGTGTTGTAAAGTCAGTTATTGTTTACATAGTGTTGTTTTATGTTGTGTTGTGTTGTAAAGTCAGTTATTGTTTACATAGTGTTGTTTTATGTTGTGTTGTGTTGTAAAGTCAGTTATTGTTTACATAGTGTTGTTTTATGTTGTGTTGTGTTGTAAAGTCAGTTGTTGTTTACATAGTGTTGTTTTATGTTGTGTTGTGTTGTAAAGTCAGTTATTGTTTACATAGTGTTGTTTTATGTTGTGTTGTGTTGTAAAGTCAGTTATTGTTTACATAGTGTTGTTTTATGTTGTGTTGTATTGTAAAGTCAGTTATTGTTTACATAGTGTTGTTTTATGTTGTGTTGTGTTGTAAAGTCAGTTATTGTTTACATAGTGTTGTTTTATGTTGTGTTGTGTTGTAAAGTCAGTTATTGTTTACATAGTGTTGTTTTATGTTGTGTTGTGTTGTAAAGTCAGTTATTGTTTACATAGTGTTGTTTTATGTTGTGTTGTGTTGTAAAGTCAGTTATTGTTTACATAGTGTTGTTTTATGTTGTGTTGTGTTGTAAAGTCAGTTATTGTTTACATAGTGTTGTTTTATGTTGTGTTGTGTTGTAAAGTCAGTTATTGTTTACATAGTGTTGTTTTATGTTGTGTTGTGTTGTAAAGTCAGTTATTGTTTACATAGTGTTGTTTTATGTTGTGTTGTGTTGTAAAGTCAGTTATTGTTTACATAGTGTTGTTTTATGTTGTGTTGTGTTGTAAAGTCAGTTATTGTTTACATAGTGTTGTTTTATGTTGTGTTGTGTTGTAAAGTCAGTTATTGTTTACATAGTGTTGTTTTATGTTGTGTTGTGTTGTAAAGTCAGTTATTGTTTACATAGTGTTGTTTTATGTTGTGTTGTGTTGTAAAGTCAGTTATTGTTTACATAGTGTTGTTTTATGTTGTGTTGTGTTGTAAAGTCAGTTATTGTTTACATAGTGTTGTTTTATGTTGTGTTGTGTTGTAAAGTCAGTTATTGTTTACATAGTGTTGTTTTATGTTGTGTTGTGTTGTAAAGTCAGTTATTGTTTACATAGTGTTGTTTTATGTTGTGTTGTGTTGTAAAGTCAGTTATTGTTTACATAGTGTTGTTTTATGTTGTGTTGTGTTGTAAAGTCAGTTATTGTTTACATAGTGTTGTTTTATGTTGTGTTGTGTTGTAAAGTCAGTTATTGTTTACATAGTGTTGTTTTATGTTGTGTTGTATTGTAAAGTCAGTTATTGTTTACATAGTGTTGTTTTATGTTGTGTTGTGTTGTAAAGTCAGTTATTGTTTACATAGTGTTGTTTTATGTTGTGTTGTGTTGTAAAGTCAGTTATTGTTTACATAGTGTTGTTTTATGTTGTGTTGTGTTGTAAAGTCAGTTATTGTTTACATAGTGTTGTTTTATGTTGTGTTGTGTTGTAAAGTCAGTTATTGTTTACATAGTGTTGTTTTATGTTGTGTTGTGTTGTAAAGTCAGTTATTGTTTACATAGTGTTGTTTTATGTTGTGTTGTGTTGTAAAGTCAGTTATTGTTTACATAATGTTGTTTTATGTTGTGTTGTGTTGTAAAGTCAGTTATTGTTTACATAGTGTTGTTTTATGTTGTGTTGTGTTGTAAAGTCAGTTATTGTTTACATAGTGTTGTTTTATGTTGTGTTGTATTGTAAAGTCAGTTATTGTTTACATAGGCAACTGGCTATAGGTGAGTATAGGGATGTGAGTGTTACGCTTAATTGCGTAAATGCACACACACGCACGCACGCACGCACGCACGCACGCATGCACACGCACACGCACACACGCACGCACGCATGCGCACGCGCACACGCACACGCACACGCACACACACACACACACACACACTCTCTCTCTCTCTCTGGAAAACTAAAAGAGTCAGAATGTAGAGAATTTATGTGCTGTGTATTGTGTAAATACTTCATCTTCAACCATGAAAATCATGCATCACACCACAGATGTGAA
>CM065710.1:37141456-37151456 GCA_017654935.2 Phymorhynchus buccinoides | reverse complement strand
GGAGGGAAGGGGGCAGTTTGGTAGGCTTCATTACATTTATTTTTCTCAAAACGGTTTTGGTAAAAGTGAAATACATTTGCCTGCTATTGTGATCATGAAACCACGCAATTTTTTTTTTACATACTTACACGTTTGCCTATTCAAAACACGTTTGCCTAGTAAACAATTTAATTTTGTTTTTAAAGAGTGAGGAAGGGGGGAGGTTCCTACGAAAAGGTTTTGAGACTTTCGGGGCTGGTATGATTTTATTCAAAATTAATGCGCATGCACAGGTGCACTTTACTTTATAACAGCATTAAATACAAACACACTGACAACAAAGAAAGACATACAGCATTAAATACAAACACACTGACACAACAAAGAAAGACAGCATTAAATACAAACACACTGACAACAAACAAAGAAAGACAGCATTAAATACAAACACACTGACACAACAAAGAAAGACATCAGCATTAAATACAAACACACTGACACAATTAAGAAAGACAACAGCATTAAATACAAACACACTGACACAACAAAGAAAGACATACAGCATTAAATACAAACACACTGACACAACAAAGAAAGACATACAGCATTAAATACAAACACACTGACACAACAAAGAAAGACATACAGCATTAAATACAAACACACTGACACAACAAAGAAAGACATACAGCATTAAATACAAACACACTGACAACAAGAAAAGAAAGACATACAAAGACATGACAGCATTAAATACAAACACACTGACAACAAAGAAAGACATACAGCATTAAATACAAACACACTGACACAACAAAGAATACATACACATAGAAACTGACACAGCATTAAATACAAACACACTGACAACAAAGAAAGACATACAGCATTAAATACAAACACACTGACACAACAAAGAAAGACATACAGCATTAAATACAAACACACTGACACAACAAAGAAAGACATACAGCATTAAATACAAACACACTGACACAACAAAGAAAGACATACAGCATTAAATACAAACACACTGACACAACAAAGAAAGACATACAGCATTAAATACAAACACACTGACACAACAAAGAAAGACATACAGCATTAAATACACAACACACTGACACAACAAAGAAAGACATACAGCATTAAATACAAACACACTGACACAACAAAGAAAGACATACAGCATTAAATACAAACACACTGACACAACAAAGAAAGACATACAGCATTAAATACAAACACACTGACACAACAAAGAAAGACATACAGCATTAAATACAAACACACTGACACAACAAAGAAAGACATACAGCATTAAATACAAACACACTGACACAACAAAGAAAGACATACAGCATTAAATACAAACACACTGACACAACAAAGAAAGACATACAGCATTAAATACAAACACACTGACACAACAAAGAAAGACATACAGCATTAAATACAAACACACTGACACAACAAAGAAAGACATACAGCATTAAATACAAACACACACACAACAAAGAAAGACATACAGCATTAAATACAAACACACTGACAACAACAAAGAAATACAGCATTAAATACAAACACACTGACACAACAAAGAAAGACAGCATTAAATACAAACACACTGACACAACAAAGAAAGACATACAGCATTAAATACAAACACACTGACACAACAAAGAAAGACATACAGCATTAAATACAAACACACTACAAACACACAACAAAGAAAGACATACAGCATTAAATACAAACACACTGACACAACAAAGAAAGACATACAGCATTAAATACAAACACACTGACATACAGCATTAAATACAACACTGACACAACAAAGAAAGACATACAGCATTAAATACAAACACACTGACACAACAAAGAAAGACATACAGCATTAAATACAAACACACTGACACAACAAAGAAAGAACAAAGACATACAGCATTAAATACAAACACACTGACACAACAAAGAAAGACATACAGCATTAAATACAACAAAGAAAGACATACAGCATTAAATACAAACACACTGACACACACAACAAAGAAAGACATACAGCATTAAATACAAACACACTGACACAACAAAGAAAGACATACAGCATTAAATACAAACACACTGACACAACAAAGAAAGACATACAGCATTAAATACAAACACACTGACACAACAAAGAAAGACATACAGCATTAAATACAAACACACTGACACAACAAAGAAAGACATACAGCATTAAATACAAACACACTGACACAACAAAGAAAGACATACAGCATTAAATACAAACACACTGACACAACAAAGAAAGACATACAGCATTAAATACAAACACACTGACACAACAAAGAAAGACATACAGCATTAAATACAAACACACTGACACAACAAAGAAAGACATACAGCATTAAATACAAACACACTGACACAACAAAGAAAGACATACAGCATTAAATACAAACACACTGACACAACAAAGAAAGACATACAGCATTAAATACAAACACACTGACACAACAAAGAAAGACATACAGCATTAAATACAAACACACTGACACAACAAAGAAAGACATACAGCATTAAATACAAACACACTGACACAACAAAGAAAGACATACAGCATTAAATACAAACACACTGACACAACAAAGAAAGACATACAGCATTAAATACAAACACACTGACACAACAAAGAAAGACATACAGCATTAAATACAAACACACTGACACAACAAAGAAAGACATACAGCATTAAATACAAACACACTGACACAACAAAGAAAGACATACAGCATTAAATACAAACACACTGACACAACAAAGAAAGACATACAGCATTAAATACAAACACACTGACAACAACAAAGAAAGACATACAGCATTAAATACAAACACACTGACAACAAAGAAAGACATACAGCATTAAATACAAACACACTGACACAACAAAGAAAGACATGACACAACAAAGAAAGACATACAGCATTAAATACAAACACACTGACACAACAAAGAAAGACATACAGCATTAAATACAAACACACTGACACAACAAAGAAAGACATACAGCATTAAATACAAACACACTGACACAACAAAGAAAGACATACAGCATTAAATACAAACACACTGACACAACAAAGAAAGACATACAGCATTAAATACAAACACACTGACACAACAAAGAAAGACATACAGCATTAAATACAAACACACTGACACAACATAAGAAAGACATACAGCATTAAATACAAACACACTGACAACAGAAGAAAGACATACAGCATTAAATACAAACACACTGACACAACAAAGAAAGACATACAGCATTAAATACAAACACACTGACACAACAAAGAAAGACATACAGCATTAAATACAAACACACTGACACAACAAAGAAAGACATACAGCATTAAATACAAACACACTGACACAACAAAGAAAGACATACAGCATTAAATACAAACACACTGACACAACAAAGAAAGACATACAGCATTAAATACAAACACACTGACACAACAAAGAAAGACATACAGCATTAAATACAAACACACTGACACAACAAAGAAAGACATACAGCATTAAATACAAACACACTGACACAACAAAGAAAGACATACAGCATTAAATACAAACACACTGACACAACAAAGAAAGACATACAGCATTAAATACAAACACACTGACACAACAAAGAAAGACATACAGCATTAAATACAAACACACTGACACAACAAAGAAAGACATACAGCATTAAATACAAACACACTGACACAACAAAGAAAGACATACAGCATTAAATACAAACACACTGACACAACAAAGAAAGACATACAGCATTAAATACAAACACACTGACACAACAAAGAAAGACATACAGCATTAAATACAAACACACTGACACAACAAAGAAAGACAGCATTAAATTGCATTAAATACAAACACACTGACACAACAAAGAAAGACATACAGCATTAAATACAAACACACTGACACAACAAAGAAAGACATACAGACACAACAAAAGAAAGACATACAGCATTAAATACAAACACACTGACACAACAAAGAAAGACATACAGCATTAAATACAAACACACTGACACAACAAAGAAAGACATACAGCATTAAATACAAACACACTGACACAACAAAGAAAGACATACAGCATTAAATACAAACACACTGACACAACAAAGAAAGACATACAGCATTAAATACAAACACACTGACACAACAAAGAAAGACATACAGCATTAAATACAAACACACTGACACAACAAAGAAAGACATACAGCATTAAATACACACTGACACAACAAAGAAAGACACACTGACACAACAAAGAAAGACATACAGCATTAAATACACACTGACACAACAAAACACAGCATTAAATACAAACACACTGACACAACAAAGAAAGACATACAGCATTAAATACAAACACACTGACACAACAAAGAAAGACATACAGCATTAAATACAAACACACTGACACAACAAAGAAAGACATACAGCATTAAATACAAACACACTGACACAACAAAGAACAGACATACAAAGAAAGACATACAGCATTAAATACAAACACACTGACACAACAAAGAAAGACATACAGCATTAAATTAAATACAAACACACTGACACAACAAAGAAAGACATACAGCATTAAATACAAACACACTGACACAACAAAGAAAGACATACAGCATTAAATACAAACACACTGACACAACAAAGAAAGACATACAGCATTAAATACAAACACACTACAAAGAAAGACACACATTAAATGACACACTGACAACAAAGAAAGACATACAGCATTAAATACAAACACACTGACACAACAAAGAAAGACATACAGACATGACACATACAATACAACAAACACACTGACACAACAAAGAAAGACATACAGCATTAAATACACAACACACTGACACAACAAAGAAAGACATACAGCATTAAATACAAACACACTGACACAACAAAGAAAGACATACAAACACACTGACACAACAAAGCATTAAATACAAACACACTGACATTAAATACAACACTGACACAACAAAGAAAGACATACAGCATTAAATACAAACACACTGACACAACAAAGAAAGACATACAGCATTAAATACAAACACACTGACACAACAAAGAAAGACATACAGCATTAAATACAAACACACTGACACAACAAAGAAAGACATACAGCATTAAATACAAACACACTGACAACAAAGAAAACAAAGCATTAAAGACACTACAGCATTAAATACAAACACACTGACACAACAAAGAAAGACATACAGCATTAAATACAAACACACTGACACAACAAAGAAAGACATACAGCATTAAATACAAACACACTGACACAACAAAGAAAGACATACAGCATACAGCATTAAATACAAACACACTGACACAACAAACAAAGACATACAGCATTAAATACACACACACACAAAGAAAGACACAACAAAGAAAGACATACAGCATTAAATACAAACACACTGACACAACAAAGAAAGACATACAGCATTAAATACAAACACACTGACACAACAAAGAAAGACATACAGCATTAAATACAAACACACTGACACAACAAAGAAAGACATACAGCATTAAATACAAACACACTGACAACACACATTAAATACAAACACACTACAGCATTAAATACAAACACACTGACACAACAAAGAAAGACATACAGCATTAAATACAAACACACTGACACAACAAAGAAAGACATACAGCATTAAATACAAACACACTGACACAACAAAGAAAGACATACAGCATTAAATACAAACACACTGACACAACAAAGAAAGACATACAGCATTACAAACAACTGACACAACAAAGAAAGACATACAGCATTAAATACAAACACACTGACAACAACAGAAAGACATACAGCATTAAATACAAACACACTGACACAACAAAGAAAGACATACAGCATTAAATACAAACACACTGACACAACAAAGAAAGACATACAGCATTACATACAGCATTAAATACAAACACACTGACACAACAAAGAAAGACATACAGCATTAAATACAAACACACTGACACAACAAAGAAAGACATACAGCATTAAATACAAACACACACTGACACAACAAAGAAAGACATACAGCATTAAATACAAACACACTGACACAACAAAGAAAGACATACAGCATTAAATACAAACACACTGACACAACAAAGAAAGACATACAGCATTAAATACAAAACACACACACAAAGAAAGACAGCAACAAACAACTGACACAACAAAGAAAGACATACAGCATTAAACACACACACACTGACAGAAAGAAAGACATACAGCATTAAATACAAACACACTGACACAACAAAGAAAGACATACAGCATTAAATACAAACACACTGACACAACAAAGAAAGACATACAGCATTAAATACAAACACACTGACACAACAAAGAAAGACATACAGCATTAAATACAAACACACTGACACAACAAAGAAAGACATACAGCATTAAATACAAACACACTGACACAACAAAGAAAGACATACAGCATTAAATACAAACACACTGACACAACAAAGAAAGACATACAGCATTAAATACAAACACACTGACACAACAAAGAAAGACATACAGCATTAAATACAAACACACTGACACAACAAAGAAAGACATACAGCATTAAATACAAACACACTGACACAACAAAGAAAGACATACAGCATTAAATACAAACACACTGACACAACAAAGAAAGACAGCATTAAATACAAACACACTGACACAACAAAGAAAGACATACAGCATTAAATACAAACACACTGACACAACAAAGAAAGACATACAGCATTAAATACAAACACACTGACACAACAAAGAAAGACATACAGCACTTAAATACATTAAATAAACACACTGACAACAAAGAAAGAACAAAAACTGACACAACAAAGAAAGACAGCATTAAATACAAACACACTGACACAACAAAGAAAGACATACAGCATTAAATACAAACACACTGACAACAACATAAGCATTAAATACAAATACAAACACATACAGCATTAAATACAAACACACTGACACAACAAAGAAAGACACTACAGCATTAAATACAAACACACTGACACAACAAAGAAAGACATACAGCATTAAATACAAACACACTGACACAACAAAGAAAGACATACAGCATTAAATACAAACACAACAAAGAAAGACATACAGCATTAAATACAAACACACTGACACAACAAACACATACAGCATTAAATACAAACACACTGACACAACAAAGAAAGACATACACACACACTGACACAACAAAGAAAGACATACAGCATTAAATACAAACACACTGACACAACAAAGAAAGACATACAGCATTAAATACAAACACACTGACACAACAAAGAAAGCATTAAATACAAACACACTACAGCATTAAATACAAACACACTGACACAACAAAGAAAGACATACAGCATTAAATACAAACACACTGACACAACAAAGAAAGACATACAGCATTAAATACAAACACACTGACAACAAAGAAAGACAGACAGCATTAAATACAAACACACTGACACACTGACACAACAAAGAAAGACACAAGAAAGACACAACATACAGCATTAAATACAAACACACTGACACAACAAAGAAAGACATACAGCATTAAATACAAACACACTGACACAACAAAGAAAGACATACAGCATTAAATACAAACACACTGACACAACAAAGAAAGACAACAGCATTAAATACAAAAAGACACACATACAGCATTAAATACAAACACACTGACACAACAAAGAAAGACATACAGCATTAAATACAAACACACTGACACACAAAGAAAGACAGCATTAAATACAAACACACTGACAACAAAAAAGACATACAGCATTAAATACAAACACACTGACACAACAAAGAAAGACATACAGCATTAAATACAAACACACTGACACAACAAAGAAAGACATACAGCATTAAATACAAACACACTGACACAACAAAGAAAGACATACAGCATTAAATACAAACACACTGACACAACAAAGAAAGACAGCATTAAATACAAACACACTGACACAACAAAGAAAGACATACAGCATTAAATACAAACACACTGACACAACAAAGAAAGACATACAGCATTAAATACAAACACACTGACACAACAAAGAAAGACATACAGCATTAAATACAAACACACTACAAACACACAACAAAGAAAGACATACAGCATTAAATACAAACACACTGACACAACAAAGAAAGACATACAGCATTAAATACAAACACACTGACACAACAAAGAAAGACATACAGCATTAAATACAAACACACTGACAACAAAAAAGACATACAGCATTAAATACAAACACACTGACAACAAAGAAAGACATACAGCATTAAATACAAACACACTTAAATACAAACACACAAACACACTGACACAACAAAGAAAGACAGCATTAAATACAAACACACTGACACAACAAAGAAAGACATACAGCATTAAATACAAACACACTGACACAACAAAGAAAACAGACAGCATTAAATACACACTGACACACAAAGAAAGACATACAGCATTAAATACAAACACACTGACACAACAAAGAAAGACATACAGCATTAAATACAAACACACTGACACAACAAAGAAAGACATACAGCATTAAATACAAACACACTGACACAACAAAGAAAGACATACAGCATTAAATACAAACACACTGACACAACAAAGAAAGACATACAGCATTAAATACAAACACACTGACACAACAAAGAAAGACATACAGCATTAAATACAAACACACTGACACAACAAAGAAAGACATACAGCATTAAATACAAACACACTGACACAACAAAGAAAGACATACAGCATTAAATACAAACACACTGACACAACAAAGAAAGACAGCATTAAATACAAACACACTGACACAACAAAGAAAGACATACAGCATTAAATACAAACACACTGACAAACAACAAAGAAAGACATACAGCATTAAATACAAACACACTGACACAACAAAGAAAGACAAGCATTAAATACAAACACAGACACAACAAAGAAAGACATACAGCATTAAATACAAACACACTGACACAACAAAGAAAGACATACAGCATTAAATACAAACACACTGACACAACAAAGAAAGACATACAGCATTAAATACAAACACACTGACACAACAAAGAAAGACATACAGCATTAAATACAAACACACTGACACAACAAAGAAAGACATTAAATACAAACACACTGCATTACAGCATTAAATACAAACACACTGACACAACAAAGAAAGACATACAGCATTAAATACAAACACACTGACACAACAAAGAAAGACATACAGCATTAAATACAAACACACTGACACAACAAAGAAAGACATACAGCATTAAATACAAACACACTGACAACAAAGAAAGACATACAGCATTAAATACAAACACACTGACACAACTGACACAACGAAGAAAGACATACAGCATTAAATACAAACACACTGACACAACAAAGAAAGACATACAGCATTAAATACACAACACATTAAATACAAACACACTGACACAACAAAGAAAGACATACAGCATTAAATACAAACACACAGCATTAAATACAAACACACTGACACAACAAAGAAAGACATACAGCATTAAATACAAACACACTGACACAACAAAGAAAGACATACAGCATTAAATACAAACACACTGACACAACAAAGAAAGACATACAGCATTAAATACAAACACACTGAAACAACAAAGAAAGACATACAGCATTAAATACAAACACACTGACACAACAAAGAAAGACATACAGCATTAAATACAAACACACTGACACAACAAAGAAAGACATACAGCATTAAATACAAACACACTGACACAACAAAGAAAGACATACAGCATTAAATACAAACACACTGA
>CM065710.1:37108091-37140956 GCA_017654935.2 Phymorhynchus buccinoides | reverse complement strand
TCAGTGTGTTTGTATTTAATGCTGTATTTCTTTCTTTGTTGTGTCAGTGTGTTTGTATTTAATGCTGTATGTCTTTCTTTGTTGTGTCAGTGTGTCTGTATTTAATGCTGTATGTCTTTCTTTGTTGTGTCAGTGTGTTTGTATTTAATGCTGTATGTCTTTCTTTGTTGTGTCAGTGTGTTTGTATTTAATGCTGTATGTCTTTCTTTGTTGTGTCAGTGTGTTTGTATTTAATGCTGTCTTTCTTTGTTTTGTCAGTGTGTTTGTATTTAATGCTGTATGTCTTTCTTTGTTGTGTCAGTGTGTTTGTATTTAGTGTGCTGTATGTCTTTCTTTGTTGTGTCAGTGTGTTTGTATTTAATGCTGTATGTCTTTCTTTGTTGTGTCAGTGTGTTTGTATTTAATGCTGTATGTCTTTCTTTGTTGTGTCAGTGTGTTTGTATTTAATGCTGTATGTATTTAATGCTGTATGTCTTTCTTTGTTGTGTCAGTGTGTTTGTATTTAATGCTGTATGTCTTTCTTTGTTGTGTCAGTGTGTTTGTATTTAATGCTGTATGTCTTTCTTTGTTGTGTCAGTGTGTTTGTATTTAATGCTGTATGTCTTTCTTTGTTGTGTCAGTGTGTTTGTATTTAATGCTGTATGTCTTTCTTTGTTGTGTCAGTGTGTTTGTATTTAATGCTGTATGTCTTTCTTTGTTGTGTCAGTGTGTTTGTATTTAATGCTGTATGTCTTTCTTTGTTGTGTCAGTGTGTTTGTATTTAATGCTGTATGTCTTTCTTTGTTGTGTCAGTGTGTTTGTATTTAATGCTGTATGTCTTTCTTTGTTGTGTCAGTGTGTTTGTATTTAATGCTGTATGTCTTTCTTTGTTGTGTCAGTGTGTTTGTATTTAATGCTGTATGTCTTTCTTTGTTGTGTCAGTGTGTTTGTATTTAATGCTGTATGTCTTTCTTTGTTGTGTCAGTGTGTTTGTATTTAATGCTGTATGTCTTTCTTTGTTGTGTCAGTGTGTTTGTATTTAATGCTGTATGTCTTTCTTTGTTGTGTCAGTGTGTTTGTATTTAATGCTGTATGTCTTTCTTTGTTGTGTCAGTGTGTTTGTATTTAATGCTGTATGTCTTTCTTTGTTGTGTCAGTGTGTTTGTATTTAATGCTGTCTTTCTTTGTTTGTCAGTGTGTTTGTATTTAATGCTGTATGTCTTTCTTTGTTGTGTCAGTGTGTTTGTATTTAATGCTGTATGTCTTTCTTTGTTGTGTCAGTGTGTTTGTATTTAATGCTGTATGTCTTTCTTTGTTGTGTCAGTGTGTTTGTATTTAATGCTGTATGTCTTTCTTTGTTGTGTCAGTGTGTTTGTATTTAATGCTGTCTTTCTTTGTTGTCAGTGTGTTTGTATTTAATGCTGTATGTCTTTCTTTGTTGTGTCAGTGTGTTTGTATTTAATGCTGTATGTCTTTCTTTGTTGTGTCAGTGTGTTCTGTATTTAATGCTGTATGTCTTTCTTTGTTGTGTCAGTGTGTTTGTATTTAATGCTGTATGTCTTTCTTTGTTGTGTCAGTGTGTTTGTATTTAATGCTGTATGTCTTTCTTTGTTGTGTCAGTGTGTTTGTATTTAATGCTGTATGTCTTTCTTTGTTGTGTCAGTGTGTTTGTATTTAATGCTGTATGTCTTTCTTTGTTGTGTCAGTGTGTTTGTATTTAATGCTGTCTTTCTTTGTTGTGTCAGTGTGTTTGTATTTAATGCTGTATGTCTTTCTTTGTTGTGTCAGTGTGTTTGTATTTAATGCTGTATGTCTTTCTTTGTTGTGTCAGTGTGTTTGTATTTAATGCTGTATGTCTTTCTTTGTTGTCAGTGTGTTTGTATTTAATGCTGTATGTCTTTCTTTGTTGTGTCAGTGTGTTTGTATTTAATGCTGTATGTCTTTCTTTGTTGTGTCAGTGTGTTTGTATTTAATGCTGTCTTTCTTTGTTGTGTCAGTGTGTTTGTATTTAATGCTGTATGTCTTTCTTTGTTGTGTCAGTGTGTTTGTATTTAATGCTGTATGTCTTTCTTTGTTGTGTCAGTGTGTTTGTATTTAATGCTGTCTTTCTTTGTTGTGTCAGTGTGTTTGTATTTAATGCTGTCTTTCTTTGTTGTGTCAGTGTGTTTGTATTTAATGCTGTATGTCTTTCTTTGTTGTGTCAGTGTGTTTGTATTTAATGCTGTATGTCTTTGTTGTGTCAGTGTGTTTGTATTTAATGCTGTATGTCTTTCTTTGTTGTGTCAGTGTGTTTGTATTTAATGCTGTCTTTCTTTGTTGTGTCAGTGTGTTTGTATTTAATGCTGTCTTTCTTTGTTGTGTCAGTGTGTTTGTATTTAATGCTGTATGTCTTTCTTTGTTGTGTCAGTGTGTTTGTATTTAATGCTGTATGTCTTTCTTTGTTGTGTCAGTGTGTTTGTATTTAATGCTGTATGTCTTTCTTTGTTGTGTCAGTGTGTTTGTATTTAATGCTGTATGTCTTTCTTTGTTGTGTCAGTGTGTTTGTATTTAATGCTGTATGTCTTTCTTTGTTGTGTCAGTGTGTTTGTATTTAATGCTGTATGTCTTTCTTTGTTGTCAGTGTGTTTGTATTTAATGCTGTCTTTCTTTGTTGTGTCAGTGTGTTTGTATTTAATGCTGTATGTCTTTCTTTGTTGTGTCAGTGTGTTTGTATTTAATGCTGTATGTCTTTGTTGTGTCAGTGTGTTTGTATTTAATGCTGTATGTCTTTCTTTGTTGTGTCAGTGTGTTTGTATTTAATGCTGTATGTCTTTCTTTGTTGTGTCAGTGTGTTTGTATTTAATGCTGTATGTCTTTCTTTGTTGTGTCAGTGTGTTTGTATTTAATGCTGTATGTCTTTCTTTGTTGTGTCAGTGTGTCTGTATTTAATGCTGTATGTCTTTCTTTGTTGTGTCAGTGTGTTTGTATTTAATGCTGTATGTCTTTCTTTGTTGTGTCAGTGTGTTTGTATTTAATGCTGTCTTTCTTTGTTGTGTCAGTGTGTTTGTATTTAATGCTGTCTTTCTTTGTTGTTGTCAGTGTGTTTGTATTTAATGCTGTATGTCTTTCTTTGTTGTGTCAGTGTGTTTGTATTTAATGCTGTATGTCTTTCTTTGTTGTGTCAGTGTGTTTGTATTTAATGCTGTATGTCTTTCTTTGTTGTGTCAGTGTGTTTGTATTTAATGCTGTATGTCTTTCTTTGTTGTGTCAGTGTGTTTGTATTTAATGCTGTATGTCTTTCTTTGTTGTGTCAGTGTGTTTGTATTTAATGCTGTATGTCTTTCTTTGTTGTGTCAGTGTGTTTGTATTTAATGCTGTATGTCTTTCTTTGTTGTGTCAGTGTGTTTGTATTTAATGCTGTATGTCTTTCTTTGTTGTGTCAGTGTGTTTGTATTTAATGCTGTATGTCTTTCTTTGTTGTGTCAGTGTGTTTGTATTTAATGCTGTATGTCTTTCTTTGTTGTGTCAGTGTGTTTGTATTTAATGCTGTATGTCTTTCTTTGTTGTGTCAGTGTGTTTGTATTTAATGCTGTATGTCTTTCTTTGTTGTGTCAGTGTGTTTGTATTTAATGCTGTATGTCTTTCTTTGTTGTGTCAGTGTGTTTGTATTTAATGCTGTATGTCTTTCTTTGTTGTGTCAGTGTGTTTGTATTTAATGCTGTATGTCTTTCTTTGTTGTGTCAGTGTGTTTGTATTTGTTGCTGTCAGTGTGTTTGTATTCAGTGTGTTTGTATTTAATGCTGTCTTTCTTTGTTGTGTCAGTGTGTTTGTATTTAATGCTGTCTTTCTTTGTTGTGTCAGTGTGTTTGTATTTAATGCTGTATGTCTTTCTTTGTGTCAGTGTGTTTGTATTTAATGCTGTTATAAAGTAAAGTGCACCTGTGCATGCGCATTAATTTTGAATAAAATCATACCAGCCCCGAAAGTCTCAAAACCTTTTCGTAGGAACCTCCCCCCTTCCTCACTCTTTAAAAACAAAATTAAATTGTTTACTAGGCAAACGTGTTTTGAATAGGCAAACGTGTAAGTATGTAAAAAAAAAATTGCGTGGTTTCATGATCACAATAGCAGGCAAATGTATTTCACTTTTACCAAAACCGTTTTGAGAAAAAAAATGTAATGAAGCCTACCTAACTGCCCCCTTCCCTCCCCTTTTTGGGGGGAAGATTTACTAACTATCCTGGGATAAACACTGATTTTAAGCACTGAGAGAAAGAGCATCATCACCCTAAGCTAAGTGACCCAGCCAGTCAGGATCCTTTCAGCGGGCACCCAACGTGATGCTGAATGGAGCAGCTACCTTCACTCTAAGCTAAGTGACCCAGCCAGTCAGGTCCCGATCAGCGGACACCCAACATTATGAAACATAATAGAAAAGGAACCGCCTAAGCTAATGAAAAAAGTTATGTTCTGTGGCTTTTTCGTGCAAGACAGTATGAGTTTGCTCAGTTGCAGGGTTTGTGATCGAATAAATAATCACTTAAATCACAACAGTGACAACTGAGCCAAACAAATAAGATCGTGATCTGTTATGAGAAACACACAGTGTTGTGTAAAAGTAGAGCTGATTAATTAAAAAAAATCAGTGACAAAATTGTGTCAGAGATTCAATGCGAGATCTGCAAGCTGCACGCACATCTTTGGTTGTTCTTTGCCCATTACTTGTCGTCAGGCAAACATTCAGCCCCATCGGCTCGGAAGTGAGTAGATCACTTTTCGCGACTCCGCGCGCTAGAGATAAACAAGCACATTCACTCTTGCAAACCGGCTTCGATAAAACGGCCAATACAACTCCCTCCCACTTAGGACCTTATTTTTTGGATGATTTTTCCAGGTCTTAAAGGGGAGATTCCATTGTATAAGAATATCACTGACAGAGCGATATGAAAAACACAAAACAGGGCATGGACAGGCAGTTAAAAACAGTGACATACATTTGATGCATCAGAATATCAGACATATGAAAAACAAAACAGGGCATGGACACACACACACACACACACACTACCTGTCAGATCTGTCCTGATGTAGACACACACACACACACACTACCTGTCAGATCTGTCCTGATGTAGACACACACACACCACACACACACACACACACACACACACACACACACACACACACACACACACTACCTGTCAGATCTGTCCTGATGTAGACACAGACACTACATGTCAGATCTGTCCTGACATAGACACACACACACACACACACACACACACACACACACACACACACACACACTACCTGTCAGATCTGTCCTGATGTAGACACACACACTACCTGTCAGATCTGTCCTGACATAGACACACACACACACACACACACACACACACACTACCTGTCAGATCTGTCCTGATGTGTACACACACACACACACACTACCTGTCAGATCTGTCCTGATGTACACACACACACACACACTACCTGTCCAGATCTGTCCTGATGTACACACACACACACACACACACACTAACCTGTCAGATCTGTCCTGATGTAGACCACACACACACACACACACTACCTGTCAGATCTGTCCTGATGTAGACACACACACACACTACCTGTCAGATCTGTCCTGATGTAGACACACACACACACACTACCTGTCAGATCTGTCCTGATGTAGACACACACACACACACACACACACACACACACACACATACACACACACACACACACACACTACTACTGTCAGATCTGTCCTGACATAGACACACACACACACATACACACACACACACTACCTGTCAGATCTGTCCTGATGTAGACACACACACTACCTGTCAGATCTGTCCTGATGTAGACACACACACACACACTACCTGTCAGATCTGTCCTGATGTACACACACACACACACACACACACACACACACACACACACACACACACACACACTACCTGTCAGATCTGTCCTGACATAGACACACACACACACACACACACACACACACACTACATGTCAGATCTGTCCTGACATAGACACACACACACACACTACCTGTCAGATCTGTCCTGATGTAGACACACACACACACTACCTGTCAGATCTGTCCTGATGTACACACACACACACACACACACACACACACACACACACACACACACACACACACACACACACACACACACACTACCTGTCAGATCTGTCCTGACACACACACACACACACACACACACACACACACTACATGTCAGATCTGTCCTGATGTACACACACACACACACACACACACACACACTACCTGTCAGATCTGTCCTGATGTACACACACACACACACACACACACACACACACACACACACACACACACACACACACACACACACACACTACCTGTCAGATCTGTCCTGACACACACACACACACACACACACACACACACTACCTGTCAGATCTGTCCTGACATAGACAGGTTCAGAGCTAGGCGAGGCTCCTCCTGTTTTGTAAGCCCGGACAGTGATGGCGTAAACTGTGTCCGCTGACAGTCCATACAACATGGCCTCGTGCTGGTGGCTGCCGACTATTTCTGCCTCCTCCCCACCCATCTCTGAAAATAATAACAATAATAATAAACAATAGTATAATGCATGGCGTAAACTGTGTCCGCTGACAGTCTGCACAATCATCACTACATCATAATGCATGGCGTAAACTGTGTCCGCTGACAGTCTGCACAATCATCACTACATCATAATGCATGGCGTAAACTGTGTCCGCTGACAGTCTGCACAATCATCACTACATCATAATGCATGGCGTAAACTGTGTCCGCTGACAGTCTGCACAATCATCACTACATCATAATGCATGACGTAAACTGTGTCCACTGACAGTCTGCACAATCATCACTACATCATAATGCATGGCGTAAACTGTGTCTGCTGACAGTCTGCACAATCATCACTACATCATAATGCATGGCGTAAACTGTGTCCGCTGACAGTCTGCACAATCATCACTACATCATAATGCATGGCGTAAACTGTGTCCGCTGACAGTCTGTACAACACAGCAGGGAGGTGAGGGGGCCCTAAACAAAATGCGTAGCCAATGGTATCGTCAATGGTATCGTCAATGGTATCGTCAATGGTATCGTCAATGGTATCGTCAATGGTATCGTCAATGGTATAGCCAATGGTATCGTCAATGGTATCATCAATGGTATCGTCAATGGCATAGCCAATGGTATCGTCAATGGTATCGTCAATGGTATCGTCAATGGTATCGTCAATGGTATCGTCAATGGTATCATCAATGGTATCATCAATGGTATCGTCAATGGTATCGTCAATGGTATAGCCAATGGTATCGTCAATGGTATCATCAATGGTATCGTCAATGGCATAGCCAATGGTATCATCAATGGTATCATCAATGGTATCGTCAATGGTATCGTCAATGGTATCGTCAATGGTATCATCAATGGTATCGTCAATGGCATAGCCAATGGTATCGTCAATGGTATCATCAATGGTATCGTCAATGGTATCGTCAATGGTATCAGTCAATGGTATAGTCAATGGTATCATCAATGGTATAGTCAATGGTATCGTCAATGGTATCGTCAATGGTATCGTCAATGGTATCGTCAATGGTATCGTCAATGGTATCATCAATGGTATCGTCAATGGTATAGTCAATGGTATCGTCAATGGTATCATCAATGGTATCATCAATGGTATCGTCAACGGTATCGTCAACGGTAATGGTATCGTCAACGGTATCGTCAACGGTATCGTCAACGGTATCGTCAATGGTATCGTCAACGGTATCGTCAATGGTATCATCAATGGTATAGTCAATGGTATAGTCAATGGTATCGTCAATGGTATCGTCAATGGTATCGTCAATGGTATAGTCAATGGTATCGTCAATGGTATCGTCAATGGTATCATCAATGGTATCATCAATGGTATCGTCAATGGTATCATCAATGGTATCGTCAATGGTATCGTCAATGGTATCATCAATGGTATCATCAATGGTATCGTCAATGGTATCGTCAATGGTATCATCAATGGTATCGTCAATGGTATCGTCAATGGTATCGTCAATGGTATCATCAATGGTATCGTCAATGGTATCATCAATGGTATCATCAATGGTATCGTCAATGGTATCGTCAATGGTATCATCAATGGTATCGTCAATGGCATAGCCAATGGTATCATCAATGGTATCGTCAATGGTATCATCAATGGTATCGTCAATGGTATCGTCAATGGTATCGTCAATGGTATAGCCAATGGTATCGTCAATGGTATAGTCAATGGTATCGTCAATGGTATCGTCAATGGCATTGTCAATGGCATAGCCAATGGTATCGTCAATGGTATCGTCAATGGCATAGCCAATGGTATATTCAAAAAGGGAGATAAACAAAAGTGTGACAACTACCGTCCCATATCTTTATTGAGTTGCATAGGTAAAGTTATGGAAAAATGTGTGCAAAAACATGTCTTCAAATACCTTACCGACAATAACCTTTTAACCACAGCACAATCTGGATTTATCCCCAAAGACTCTACCGTCTATCAGTTGTTAGGTATTTATGACGACTTTTGCAAATTTTTAGATTCTAAGACAACAGGGCAGGTAGTTTTCTTTGACATATCTAAGGCGTTTGACAAAATGTGGCACCAAGCTTTGCTGCACAAACTCTTTGCACTTGGTATTCGTGGACAGTTGCTTGAGTGGTTTGCCGACTATTTAAGGGAGCACACGCAAGCAGTTGTTCTAAAAGGTAGTACATTCCCTTATCTCCCTGTGTCGGCAGGCATCCCTCAAGGCTCTGTCCTCGGACCTCTACTCTTTCTTGTCTATATTAATGATATTGTAAATGACATTGAATCTATCATCAAGCTTTTTGCTGATGATGCTAGTATGTATTTAGGCCTTGAAAATACTGACATACGAACAGAAATTTTAAATTCGGATTTAGAAAAGATTAACAGATGGGCATCAACATGCGTTCGTTTCTATTTTTTGGCGTGAGTTGGGCCGCACTGTTCATGATTTTATGTGTCCTAGGGGGAATAAATGCGGGAATCCCGCAAGACCGCGCTCTAGAATCAACACTGTCATTACATTTGTACTGGCATGCTGTGTCGACCTCCTCTTTCTTCACATCTGTGGTGTGATGCATGATTTTCATGGTTGAAGATGAAGTATTTACACAATACACAGCACATAAATTCTCTACATTCTGACTCTTTTAGTTTTCCAGAGAGAGAGAGAGAGTGTGTGTGTGTGTGTGTGTGCGTGTGCGTGTGCGTGTGCGTGTGTGCATGTGTGTGTGTGTGTGTGCGTGTGCGTGTGTGTGCGTGCGTGCGTGCGTGCGTGTGTGTGCATTTACGCAATTAAGCGTAACACTCACATCCCTATACTCACCTATAGCCAGTTGCCTATGTAAACAATAACTGACTTTACAATACAACACAACATAAAACAACACTATGTAAACAATAACTGACTTTACAACACAACACAACATAAAACAACACTATGTAAACAACAACTGACTTTACAACACAACACAACACAACATAAAACAACATTATGTAAACAATAACTGACTTTACAACACAACACAACATAAAACAACACTATGTAAACAATAACTGACTTTACAACACAACACAACATAAAACAACATTATGTAAACAATAACTGACTTTACAACACAACACAACATAAAACAACACTATGTAAACAATAACTGACTTTACAACACAACACAACATAAAACAACACTATGTAAACAATAACTGACTTTACAACACAACACAACATAAAACAACACTATGTAAACAATAACTGACTTTACAACACAACACAACATAAAACAACACTATGTAAACAATAACTGACTTTACAACACAACACAACATAAAACAACACTATGTAAACAATAACTGACTTTACAATACAACACAACATAAAACAACACTATGTAAACAATAACTGACTTTACAACACAACACAACATAAAACAACACTATGTAAACAATAACTGACTTTACAACACAACACAACATAAAACAACACTATGTAAACAATAACTGACTTTACAACACAACACAACATAAAACAACACTATGTAAACAATAACTGACTTTACAACACAACACAACATAAAACAACACTATGTAAACAATAACTGACTTTACAACACAACACAACATAAAACAACACTATGTAAACAATAACTGACTTTACAACACAACACAACATAAAACAACACTATGTAAACAATAACTGACTTTACAACACAACACAACATAAAACAACATTATGTAAACAATAACTGACTTTACAACACAACACAACATAAAACAACACTATGTAAACAATAACTGACTTTACAACACAACACAACATAAAACAACACTATGTAAACAATAACTGACTTTACAACACAACACAACATAAAACAACACTATGTAAACAATAACTGACTTTACAACACAACACAACATAAAACAACACTATGTAAACAATAACTGACTTTACAACACAACACAACATAAAACAACACTATGTAAACAATAACTGACTTTACAACACAACACAACATAAAACAACACTATGTAAACAATAACTGACTTTACAACACAACACAACATAAAACAACATTATGTAAACAATAACTGACTTTACAACACAACACAACATAAAACAACACTATGTAAACAATAACTGACTTTACAACACAACACAACATAAAACAACACTATGTAAACAATAACTGACTTTACAACACAACACAACATAAAACAACATTATGTAAACAATAACTGACTTTACAACACAACACAACATAAAACAACATTATGTAAACAATAACTGACTTTACAACACAACACAACATAAAACAACATTATGTAAACAATAACTGACTTTACAACACAACACAACATAAAACAACACTATGTAAACAATAACTGACTTTACAATACAACACAACATAAAACAACACTATGTAAACAATAACTGACTTTACAACACAACACAACATAAAACAACACTATGTAAACAATAACTGACTTTACAACACAACACAACATAAAACAACACTATGTAAACAATAACTGACTTTACAACACAACACAACATAAAACAACACTATGTAAACAACAACTGACTTTACAACACAACACAACATAAAACAACACTATGTAAACAATAACTGACTTTACAACACAACACAACATAAAACAACACTATGTAAACAATAACTGACTTTACAACACAACACAACATAAAACAACACTATGTAAACAATAACTGACTTTACAACACAACACAACATAAAACAACACTATGTAAACAATAACTGACTTTACAACACAACACAACATAAAACAACACTATGTAAACAATAACTGACTTTACAACATAACACAACATAAAACAACACTATGTAAACAATAACTGACTTTACAACACAACACAACATAAAACAACACTATGTAAACAATAACTGACTTTACAACACAACACAACATAAAACAACACTATGTAAACAATAACTGACTTTACAACACAACACAACATAAAACAACACTATGTAAACAATAACTGACTTTACAACACAACACAACATAAAACAACACTATGTAAACAATAACTGACTTTACAACACAACACAACATAAAACAACACTATGTAAACAATAACTGACTTTACAACACAACACAACATAAAACAACACTATGTAAACAATAACTGACTTTACAACACAACACAACATAAAACAACACTATGTAAACAATAACTGACTTTACAACACAACACAACACTATGTAAACAACATAAAACAACACTATGTAAACAATAACTGACTTTACAACACAACACAACATAAAACAACACTATGTAAACAATAACTGACTTTACAACACAACACAACATAAAACAACACTATGTAAACAATAACTGACTTTACAACACAACACAACATAAAACAACACTATGTAAACAACAACTGACTTTACAACACAACACAACACAACACAACATAAAACAACACTATGTAAACAATAACTGACTTTACAACACAACACAACATAAAACAACACTATGTAAACAACAACTGACTTTACAACACAACACAACATAAAACAACACTATGTAAACAACAACTGACTTTACAACACAACACAACATAAAACAACACTATGTAAACAATAACTGACTTTACAACACAACACAACATAAAACAACACTATGTAAACAATAACTGACTTTACAACACAACACAACATAAAACAACACTATGTAAACAATAACTGACTTTACAACACAACACAACATAAAACAACACTATGTAAACAATAACTGACTTTACAACACAACACAACATAAAACAACACTATGTAAACAATAACTGACTTTACAACACAACACAACATAAAACAACACTATGTAAACAATAACTGACTTTACAACACAACACAACATAAAACAACACTATGTAAACAATAACTGACTTTACAACACAACACAACATAAAACAACACTATGTAAACAACAACTGACTTTACAACACAACACAACATAAAACAACACTATGTAAACAATAACTGACTTTACAACACAACACAACATAAAACAACACTATGTAAACAATAACTGACTTTACAACACAACACAACATAAAACAACACTATGTAAACAATAACTGACTTTACAACACAACACAACATAAAACAACACTATGTAAACAATAACTGACTTTACAATACAACACAACATAAAACAACACTATGTAAACAATAACTGACTTTACAACACAACACAACATAAAACAACACTATGTAAACAATAACTGACTTTACAACACAACACAACATAAAACAACACTATGTAAACAATAACTGACTTTACAATACAACACAACATAAAACAACACTATGTAAACAACAACTGACTTTACAACACAACACAACATAAAACAACACTATGTAAACTTTCTACTCACCCATCTCCTATGTAAACAACAACTGACAAGGTTTTTCGACAACCCTTCCATTGCCCATCTACTTTACAATACAATACAATACAACATAATACAACATAATACAACCTCTCTACTCACCTACAGCCAGTCGTCTACGTACACTATAACTGACTTTACAACATAATACAACATAATACAACCTCTCTACTCACCTACAGCCAGTCGTCTACGTACACTATAACTGACTTTACAACATAATACAACATAATACAACCTCTCTACTCACCTACAGCCAGTCGTCTACGTACACTATAACTGACTTTACAACATAATACAACATAATACAACCTCTCTACTCACCTACAGCCAGTCGTCTACGTACACTATAACTGACTTTACAACATAATACAACATAATACAACCTCTCTACTCACCTACAGCCAGTCGTCTACGTACACTATAACTGACTTTACAACATAATACAACATAATACAACCTCTCTACTCACCTACAGCCAGTCGTCTACGTACACTATAACTGACTTTACAACATAATACAACATAATACAACACAATACAACCTCTCTACTCACCCATAGCCAGTCGTCTATGTACACTGTAACTGACGAGGTTTTTCGAGGACTCCTCCATTTCCCATGTGACGCGGATTCTGGAGCTGGAGATTGCCTCCCCTGACACATTGCACGGGGCAGGGGGCGCCTCCGCTGTGACAGAACAACAGATTATCTCCCCTGATATATCATACCATAGATTATCTCCCATGATATATCATACCATAGATTGCCTCCCCTGACACATTGCACGGGGCAGGGGGCGCCTCCGCTGTGACAGAACAACAGATTATCTCCCCTGATATATCATACCATAGATTATCTCCCCTGATATGTCATACCATAGATTATCTCCCCTGATATATCATACCATAGATTGTCTCCCCTGATATGTCATACCATAGAAGTCTCCCCTGATGTCATACCATAGATTGTCTCCCCTCATATATCATACCATAGATTATCTCCCCTGATATATCATACCTTAGATTATCTCCCCTCATATATCATACGATAGATTATCTTCCCTGATATATCATACTATAGATTATCTCCCCTGATATATCATACCATAGATTATCTCCCCTGACACATTGCACGGGGCAGGGGGCGCCTCCGCTGTGACAGAATGACAAGCCATAGCAACACGTATTTCATGAGCGTGTGTCTAACGTATGCTAAGGATGACATAAAGCGGCACATTGTCCCTGACTGAGACCCCAGCGCCTTACAGTACAGTACGACCAACAACACTGACTGAGACCCCAGCGCCTTACAGTACAGTACGACCAACAACACTGACTGAGACCCCAGCGCCTTACAGTACAGTACGACCAACAACACTGACTGAGACCCCAGCGCCTTACAGTACAGTACGACCAACAACACTGACTGAGACCCCAGCGCCTTACAGTACAGTACGACCAACAACACTGACTGAGACCCCAGCGCCTTACAGTACAGTACGACCAACAACATTGACTGAGACCCCAGCGCCTTACAGTACAGTACGACCAACAACACTGACTGAGACCCCAGCGCCTTACAGTACAGTACGACCAACAACATTGACTGAGACCCCAGCGCCTGGTATTGACTATACCATTGGCTATACCATTGACGATACCATTGACAATACCATTGACTATACCATTGACGATACCATTGATGATACCATTGACGATACCATTGACTATACCATTGATGATACCATTGACGATACCATTGACTATACCATTGATGATACCATTGACGATACCATTGACGATACCATTGATGATACCATTGACGATACCATTGACTATACCATTGATGATACCATTGACGATACCATTGACGATACCATTGATGATACCATTGACGATACCATTGACGATACCATTGACTATACCATTGACGATACCATTGATGATACCATTGACGATACCATTGACATTGATACCATTGACGATACCATTGATACCATTGATACCATTGACGATACCGATACCATTGACGATACCATTGACGATACCATTGACATTGATACCATTGACGATACCATTGACGATACCATTGATGATACCATTGACGATACCATTGACGATACCATTGACGATACCATTGACGATACCATTGATGATACCATTGACGATACCATTGACGATACCATTGACTATACCATTGACGATACCATTGATTGATACCATTGACGATACCATTGACGATACCATTGACGATACCATTGACGATACCATTGACGATACCATTGATTGATGATACCATTGACGATACCATTGATACCATTGACGATACCATTGACGATACCATTGACTATACCATTGACGATGACGATACCATTGACATACCATTGACGATACCATTGACGATACCATTGATTGACGATACCATTGACGATACCATTGACGATACCATTGACTATACCATTGACGATACCATTGACGATACCATTGATACCATGATACCATTGACGATACCATTGATGATACCATTGACGATACCATTGACGATACCATTGACCTGATACCATTGACGATACCATTGACGATACCATTGACTATACCATTGACGATACCATTGACGATACCATTGACGATACCATTGACGATACCATTGACGATACCATTGGCTACGCATTTTGTTTAGGGCCCCCTCACCTCCCTGCTGTGTTGTACAGACTGTCAGCGGACACAGTTTACGCCATGCATTATGATGTAGTGATGATTGTGCAGACTGTCAGCGGACACAGTTTACGCCATGCATTATGATGTAGTGATGATTGTGCAGACTGTCAGCGGACACAGTTTACGCCATGCATTATGATGTAGTGATGATTGTGCAGACTGTCAGCGGACACAGTTTACATGCATTATGATGTAGTGATGATTGTGCAGACTGTCAGCGGACACAGTTTACGTCATGCATTATGATGTAGTGATGATTGTGCAGACTGTCAGCGGACACAGTTTACGCCATGCATTATGATGTAGTGATGATTGTACAGACTGTCAGCGGACACAGTTTACGCCATGCATTATGATGTAGTGATGATTGTACAGACTGTCAGCGGACACAGTTTACGACATGCATTATGATGTAGTGATGATTGTGCAGACTGTCAGCGGACACAGTTTATGTCATGCATTATGATGTAGTGATGATTGTGCAGACTGTCAGCGGACACAGTTTACGTCATGCATTATGATGTAGTGATGATTGTGCAGACTGTCAGCGGACACAGTTTACGTCATGCATTATGATGTAGTGATGATTGTACAGACTGTCAGCGGACACAGTTTACGTCATGCATTATGATGTAGTGATGATTGTGCAGACTGTCAGCGGACACAGTTTACGTCATGCATTATGATGTAGTGATGATTGTGCAGACTGTCAGCGGACACAGTTTACGTCATGCATTATGATGTAGTGATGATTGTACAGACTGTCAGCGGACACAGTTTACGCCATGCATTATGATGTAGTGATGATTGTACAGACTGTCAGCGGACACAGTTTACGTCATGCATTATGATGTAGTGATGATTGTGCAGACTGTCAGCGGACACAGTTTACGACATGCATTATGATGTAGTGATGATTGTACAGACTGTCAGCGGACACAGTTTACGACATGCATTATGATGTAGTGATGATTGTGCAGACTGTCAGCGGACACAGTTTACAGACTGTTGGACACAGTTTACGCCATGCATTATGATGTAGTGATGATTGTGCAGACTGTCAGCGGACACAGTTTACGTCATGCATTATGATGTAGTGATGATTGTGCAGACTGTCAGCGGACACAGTTTACGTCATGCATTATGATGTAGTGATGATTGTGCAGACTGTCAGCGGACACAGTTTACGCCATGCATTATGATGTAGTGATGATTGTGCAGACTGTCAGCGGACACAGTTTACGCCATGCATTATGATGTAGTGATGATTGTGCAGACTGTCAGCGGACACAGTTTACGCCATGCATTATGATGTAGTGATGATTGTGCAGACTGTCAGCGGACACAGTTTACGTCATGCATTATGATGTAGTGATGATTGTACAGACTGTCAGCGGACACAGTTTACGACATGCATTATGATGTAGTGATGATTGTGCAGACTGTCAGCGGACACAGTTTACGCCATGCATTATGATGTAGTGATGATTGTGCAGACTGTCAGCGGACACATCAGCGGACACAGTTTACGTCATGCATTATGATGTAGTGATGATTGTCAGCGGACACAGTTTACGCCATGCATTATGATGTAGTGATGACAGACTGTCAGCGGACACAGTTTACGTCATGCATTATGATGTAGTGACAGACTGTCAGCGGACACAGTTTACGTCATGCATTATGATGTAGTGATGATTGTACAGACTGTCAGCGGACACAGTTTACGCCATGCATTATGATGTAGTGATGATTGTGCAGACTGTCAGCGGACACAGTTTATGTCATGCATTATGATGTAGTGATGATTGTGCAGACTGTCAGCGGACACCATGCATTATGATGTAGTGATGATTGTGCAGACTGTCAGCGGACACAGTTTACGTCATGCATTATGATGTAGTGATGATTGTCAGACTGTTGACACAGTTTACGCCATGGATGATTGTGTCAGCCACAGTTTACGCCATGCATTTATAGTGATGTGTGCAGACTGTCAGCGGACAAGTTTACGCATTATGATGTAGTGATGATTTCCAAAGCCATTTCAGATTTGTAATAAGGATTGTACCTCAGTTTATAGTGTGAGGAAGGCAGTAGTTTCCATTTTTTTTTTTTTTTTTTGCAGATGATGATTGTGCAGACTGTCAGCACAGTTTACGTCATGCATTATGATGTAGTGATGATTGTACAGACTGTCAGCGGATTTGTAATAAGTGATGTGTGCAGACTGTCAGCGGACACATTATAGTGTGAGAAAGGCAGTAGTTTCCAAAGCCATTTCAGATTTGTAATAAGGTGTACCTCATTATAGTGTGAGAAAGGCAGTAGTTTCCAAAGCCATTTCAGATTTGTAATAAGGTGTACCTCATTATAGTGTGAGGAAGGCAGTAGTTTCCAAAGACCATTTCTGATTTGTAATTTCCAAAAGGTGTACCTCATTATAGTGTGAGAAAGGCAGTAGTTTCCAAAGCCATTTCTGATTTGTAATAAGGTGTACCTCATTATAGTGTGAGAAAGGCAGTAGTTTCCAAAGCCATTTCAGATTTGTAATAAGGTGTACCTCATTATAGTGTGAGAAAGGCAGTAGTTTCCAAAGCCATTTCAGATTTGTAATAAGGTGTACCTCATTATAGTGTGAGAAAGGCAGTAGTTTCCAAAGCCATTTCAGATTTGTAATAAGGTGTACCTCATTATAGTGTGAGAAAGGCAGTAGTTTCCAAAGCCATTTCAAGGCACACATTTCAGATTTGAACACACTGTGTGAGATCAATCATGTCTACTTTTTGTGATACATAAAGGCACAATACATGGTTGTGTTATTTTATAAGCTATTCAAAGACATAACATGCTTGTTAGTTTTAATGCATAATACATAATTATGTGCTAATTATTGAAGCTACATAAATTAGTTATATGTGAGTGAATGTGTACTTTTTTAATCCTGAAAAGATGAGTGTGAATGAACAGTATTCTTTGAAATAAAAGTCTGATGGCTAAATGGCATTTAAAAAAAGGCTTCTTAAATAACGTACAGTGGAACCTCCCTTATAGGACCTTCACAAAATAATCCAAAATGAGGTCGTATAAGGGAGGTAATGTTAATACTTACAAAGAAGGGCAATGTCTCAGAGAAGTAGGTCTCATGTGGGAGGGAGTCTTATAATGAGATGTCTTATAAGGGAGGTCCCACTGTATTTATTATTAATTTTGAAAGAGCACAAACACACACACAGACAGACACAAAAACACAGAGACACACACACAGAGGTACTTACGCTTAATGGTGACAGAGACACGTGTTAGACTGATGCTCCATCCAGCCTTGTTTTGAACTAAACACTGGTAATATCCTGAGTCATCCGTACGACTTTGGTAGATCACTAACGCATCACCAAGAAACTGTAACATATCATCATCATCACCATCATCATCACCATCATCATCACCATCATCACCATCATCATCATCACCATCATCATCATCACCATCATCATCATCACCATCATCATCATCATCATCATCCACCATCATCCATCACCATCATCATCATCATCATCATCACCAACCACCATCATCATCATCATCATCATCATCATCATCATCACCATCATCATCACCATCATCATCATCACCATCATCACCACCACCATCATCATCACCATCACCATCATCATCACCGTCACCATCATCATCACTGTCACCATCATCATCACCACCATCATCATCATCATCATCATCATCATCATCATCATCATTATCATCACCTTCATCACCATCATCATTAAACACTGGTAATATCCTCAGGCCCTATGGAAATGATTCATTGTTTTTGCTGTTGAATTTTGGTCAAAACATAATGTACTATGACCCATACATGCACCTTGTTTGAAACGATGTGTATCTAAGGCACTGTCTGTGCACATCACCACGATAATGTTAATACCGCTATCTATTTCTATTGCTTAATGTTAATACCGCTATCTATTTCTATTGCTATGTTGTTTGAAACGATGTGTATCTAAGGCACTGTCTGTGCACATCACCATGATAATGTTAATAACGCTATCTATTTCTATTGCTTAATGTTAATATCGCTATCTATTTCTATTGCTTAATGTTTACCACTATCTATTTCTATTGCTTAATGTTAATACTCTATTTCTATTGCTATGTTGTTTGAAACGATGTGTATCAAGGCACTGTCTGTGCACATCACCATCGCTAATGTTAATACCGCTATCTATTTCTATTGCTTAATGTTAATACCGCTATCTACCACTATCTATTTCTATTGCTATGTTGTTTGAAACGATGTGTATCAAGGCACTGTCTGTGCACATCACCATCGCTAATGTACCGCTATCTATTTCTATTGCTGTTAATACCGCTATCTATTTCTTTCTATGTTGTTTGAAACGATGTGTTCAAGGCACTGTCTGTACATCACCATCGCGCTATCTATTTCTATTGCTTAATGTTAATACCGCTATCTATTTCTATTGCTTAATGTTAATACCACTATCTATTTCTATTGCTATGTTGTTTGAAACGATGTGTATCAAGGCACTGTCTGTGCACATCACCATCGCTAATGTTAATACTGTTATCTATTTCTATTGCTTAATGTTAATATCGCTATCTATTTCTATTGCTTAATGTTAATACCACTATCGCTATCTATTTCTACTGTCTGTGCTTAATGTTAATACCGCTATCTATTTCTATTGCTTAATGTTAATATCGCTATCTATTTCTATTGCTTAATGTTAATACCACTATCTATTTCTATTGCTATGTTGTTTGAAACGATGTGTATCAAGGCACTGTCTGTGCACATCACCATCGCTAATGTTAATACCGCTATCTATTTCTATTGCTTAATGTTAATATTGCTTAATGTTAATATCGCTATCTATTTCTATTGCTTAATGTTAATACCGCTATCTATTTCTATTGCTATGTTGTTTGAAACGATGTGTATCAAGGCACTGTCTGTGCACATCACCATCACCGCTATCATTTCGCTTAATGTTAATACCGCTATCTATTTCTATTGCTTAATGTTAATATCGCTATCTATTTCTATTGCTTAATGCTATCTATTTCTATTGCTATGTTGTTTGAAACGATGTGTATCAAGGCACTGTCTGTGCACATCACCATGATAATGTTAATACCGCTATCATTTCGCTTAATGTTAATACCGCTATCTATTTCTATTGCTTAATGTTAATATCGCTATCTATTTCTATTGCTTAATGTTAATACCACTATCTATTTCTATTGCTATGTTGTTTGAAACGATGTGTATCAAGGCACTGTCTGTGCACATCACCATCGCTAATGTTAATACCGCTATCTATTTCTATTGCTTAATGTTAATACCACTATCTATTTCTATTGCTTAATGTTAATATCGCTATCTATTTCTATTGCTTAATGTTAATACCACTATCTATTTCTATTGCTATGTTGCTTGAAACGATGTGTATCAAGGCACTGTCTGTGCACATCACCATGATAATGTTAATACCGCTATCTATTTCTATTGCTTAATGTTAATACCACTATCTATTTCTATTGCTTAATGTTAATATCGCTATCTATTTCTATTGCTTAATGTTAATACCACTATCTATTTCTATTGCTATGTTGTTTGAAACGATGTGTATCTAAGGCACTGTCTGTGCACATCACCATCGCTAATGTTAATACTGTTATCTATTTCTATTGCTTAATGTTAATATCGCTATCTATTTCTATTGCTTAATGTTAATACCACTATCTATTTCTATTGCTTAATGTTAATACCACTATCTATTTCTATTGCTATGTTGTTTGAAACGATGTGTATCAAGGCACTGTCTGTGCACATCATCATCGCTAATGTTAATACCCCTATCAATTTAAATTAATATGTTGTTTGAAACGATGTGTATCAAGGCACTGTCTGTGCACATCTATCACCATCGTTATATACATTTATAATACAATATCTCCTGACCTCTGTGCGATGTCTGACAGGCTTCACGTGCTGTCCATTCTTCAGCCATGTTATGGAAGGGGCAGAAGACCCAGTCCCCTCACAATGCACAATACAATGACATAACATAACACAGTGTAATGACAGTTAATATAATACAACACTGACCTCTGTGCGATGTCTGACAGGCTTCACATGCTGTCCATTCTTCAGCCATGTTATGGAAGGGGCAGAAGACCCAGTCCCCTCACAATGCACAATACAATGACATAACATAACACAGTGTAATGACAGTTAATATAATACAACACTGACCTCTGTGCGATGTCTGACAGGCTTCACGTGCTGTCCATTCTTCAGCCACCTGATGGAAGGTAGAGGCCACCCAGTCCCCTCACAATGCACAATACAATGACATAACATAACACAGTGTAATGACAGTTAATATAATACAACACTGACCTCTGTGCGATGTCTGACAGGCTTCACGTGCTGTCCATTCTTCAGCCACCTGATGGAAGGTAGAGGCCACCCAGTCACCTCACAATGCAGCCTGACCATGCTGGCTAAAGGATACACACAGCTAGGAGAGCTGTCCTCTATCACTGGGTCCTCTGCATAACACACCATATACATCATAACACACCATATACATAACACACCATATACATCATAACACACCATATACATCATAACACACCATATACATCATAACACACCATGTACATCATAACACACCATATACATCATAACAGACCATATACATCAACACACACCATATACATCATAACACACAACATATACATCATAACACACCATATACATCATAACACACAACATACATCACAACACACCATGTACATCATAACACACCACATACATCATAACACACCATTTACATCATAACACACCATATACATCATAACACACCATGTACATCATAACACACCATATACATCATAACACACCACATACATCATAACACACCATATACATCATAACACACCATATACATCACAACACACCATTTACATCATAACACACCATATACATCATAACACACCAATTTACATCATAACACACCATTGTACATCATAACACACCATGTACATCATAACACACCACGTACATCATAACACACAACATACATCATAACACACCATATACATCATAACACACCATACACATAACACACCACATACATCATAACACACCACATACATCATAACACACCACATACATCATAACACACCATATACATCATAACACACCATGTACATCATAACACACAACGTACATCATAACACACAACGTACATCATAACACACAACATACATCATAACACACCATATACATCATAACACACCATTTACATCATAACACACCATATACATCATAACACACCATGTACATCATAACACACCACATACATCATAACACACCATTTACATCATAACACACCATTTACATCATAACACACAACATACATCATAACACACCATGTACATCATAACACACCATAACATGGGGTATACATCATAACACACCATATACATCATAACACACCATATACATCATAACACACAGTTCTTATTGGATACATCATACATACATCATAACACACAACATACATCATAACACACAACATACATCATAACACACCATGTACATCATAACACACCACGTACATCATAACACACAACATACATCATAACACACCACATACATCATAACACACCATGTACATCATAACACACCATGGTACATCATAACACACCATGTACATCATAACACACCATTTACATCATAACACACCATGTACATCATAACACACCATGTACATCATAACACACCATTTACATCATAACACACCATTTACATCATAACACACCATATACATCATAACACACCATTTACATCATAACACACCATTTACATCATAACACACCATGTACATCATAACACACCATGTACATCATAACACACCATATACATCATAACACACCATTTACATCATAACACACCATATACATCATAACACACCATGTACATCATAACACACCATGTACATCATAACACACCATATACATCATAACACACCATGTACATCATAACACACCATATACATCATAACACACCATTTACATCATAACACACCATATACATCATAACACACCATTTACATCATAACACACCATTTACATCATAACACACCATACATCATAACACACCATTTACATCATAACACACCATATACATCATAACACACCATTTACATCATAACACACCATATACATCATAACACACCATTTACATCATAACACACCATGTACATCATAACACACCATATACATCATAACACACCATATACATCATAACACACCATATACATCATAACACACCATATACATCATAACACACCATATACATCATAACACACCACATACATCACAACACACCACATACATCATAACACACCATATACATCATAACACACCACATACATCATAACACACCACATACATCATAACACACCATATACATCATAACACACAACATACATCATAACACACCACATACATCATAACACACCATATACATCATAACACACCATGTACATCATAACACACCAAATACATCATAACACACCACATACATCATAACACACCATGTACATCATAACACACCATATACATCATAACACACCACATACATCATAACACACCATGTACATCATAACACACCATATACATCATAACACACCATGTACATCATAACACACCATGTACATCATAACACACCATGTACATCATAACACACCATATACATCATAACACACCATATACATCATAACACACCATATACATCATAACACACCATATACATCATAACACACCATGTACATCATAACACACCACATACATCATAACACACCATGTACATCATAACACACCATGTACATCATAACACACCATATACATCATAACACACCACATACATCATAACACACCATTTACATCATAACACACCATTTACATCATAACACACCATTTACATCATAACACACCATTTACATCATAACACACCATTTACATCATAACACACCACATACATCATAACACACCATGTACATCATAACACACCATGTACATCATAACACACCATATACATCATAACACACCACGTACATCACAACACACCACATACATCATAACACACCATATACATCATAACACACCATATACATCATAACACACCACATACATCACAACACACCATATACATCATAACACACCATGCTACATCATAACACACAACGTACATCATAACACACTCATATACATCATAACACACCATGTACATCATAACACACCATATACATCATAACACACCATATACATCATAACACACCATATACATCATAACACACCATATACATCATAACACACCATATACATCATAACACACCATTGTACATCATAACACACACCATATACATCATAACACACCATTTACATCATAACACACCATTTACATCATAACACACCATTTACATCATAACACACCATTTACATCATAACACACCATATACATCATAACACACCATATACATCATAACACACCATGTACATCATAACACACCATGTTACATCATAACACACCATGTACATCATAAACACACCATATACATCATAACACACCATTTACATCATAACACACCATTTACATCATAACACACCATTTACATCATAACACACCATTTACATCATAACACACCACATACATCATAACACACCATGTACATCATAACACACCATACCATACATCATAACACACCATGTACATCATAACACACCATATACATCATAACACACCATTTACATCATAACACACCATTTACATCATAACACACCATTTACATCATAACACACCATTTACATCATAACACACCATTTACATCATAACACACCATTTACATCATAACACACCACATACATCATAACACACCATCATACATCATAACACACCATTTACATCATAACACACCATGTACATCATAACACACCATGTACATCATAACACACCATATACATCATAACACACCATTTACATCATAACACACCATATACATCATAACACACCATTTACATCATAACACACAACATACATCATAACACACCATGTACATCATAACACACCATATACATCATAACACACCATGTACATCATAACACACAACATACATCATAACACACCATATACATCATAACACACAATATACATCATAACACACCATGTACATCATAACACACCATGTACATCATAACACACAACATACATCATAACACACCATGTACATCATAACACACAACATACATCATAGTTACACACCATATACATCATAACACACCATTTACATCATAACACACCATTTACATCATAACACACCATATACATCATAACACACAATATACATCATAACACACCAAATACATCATAACACACCACATACATCATAACACACCATATACATCATAACACACCATTTACATCATAACACACCATGATACATCATAACACACCATATACATCATAACACACAACATACATCATAACACACAATATACATCATAACACACCATATACATCATAACACACCATATACATCATAACACACCATATACATCATAACACACAACATACATCATAACACACCACTTACATCATAACACACCATTTACATCATAACACACAACATACATCATAACACACAACATACATCACAACACACCATGTACATCATAACACACAACATACATCATAACACACAACATACATCACAACACACCACCAAATACATCATAACACACAAAATACTAATCAATAACAAACAATATACATCATAACACACCATATACATCATCACAAACAGATTACATCATAACACAGGAAATACATCATAACACACCATATACATCATAACACACCATTTACATCATAACACAACCATTTACCGGGGCATAACACACCATTTAAAACATCATAACACACCATTTACATCATAACACACCATTTACATCATAACACACCATATACATCATAACACACCATATACATCATAACACACCATATACATCATAACACTCAACATACATCATAACACACCATGTACATCATAACACAACATATATCATATCTGAACACAGATGCAACTTTCATAAGCATGCAGATGCATACAGATCTGAATAGGACACACCATGATGAGCTTCAGTTGGTTAACACAGAGGTTTCTGAGTGCGTCAGCAGTGTTCATGGGTGGATGACCAGTAACAAGCTGAAACTGAACAATGAAAATACCGAGGTGATGCCTGTTGACACCTATACTCTTCCCTGAAGAAAATTAAAACAGATTCCATCAATATTGTTGGATCCGAATTGCCATGCAGATGGAAGACTGTTTAGTACCTCGGTGTCTCCCTCGATCAAACCATGTCGATGCAGGAGCAAATACATTCTGTGCATCTGTCTTAGAGTTAAGGTGTTTGTCCATCAGGCCCTTCCAGTCCAGAGATGCTATGTCAGACTGATTATGCCTTCGTGTTGAACATAAAGACCCAGGTGTCCCGAGATGCTGGGCGACCTACTCTACCTGAAGTGTTGTCAATTCAGACACACCATAATTCGATGTATGCTGGGCTTGAACAGAGCAAGATTTCGCGCTTACTGTAGACAGTGCAGAACAATGCTGCTCGGCATTGTGCTTGGCAAAATATAAGCGTTTGTCACATAACACCTCTTTTGGCTGAGCTCCACTGGCTTTCATGTCAAATTCCGCTGGCAGTTCAAGATGTCTACTTTCGCTGATTTCTGTCACTTTGACAAAAATCTTCCTACAGTACCTCTCTTCCTCTCTCTGCACCTACCAAAGCTCTCAAACCCTTCGTTCTTCTTCCCAGAAACTTCTAAAAGTTCCTAAGCGTGGGTCCTTGGCAAATCTTCGGGTTGAGAGGGCGTTTAGTTTTGTGCTGAGCACCACTGGGCGTTTGGAATTCTCTCCCTGACCATTACACGTAACCAGTCCACTCTTCCTTCATTCAAGTCAGTAACTAAAAACCCACTTCTTCAGGAAAGCTTTCTCTCTGCAAAGTCTATTATCCTTTCCCCACTCTTGTTTTCCAGCTCATTGAAAACGTTGAGTATGAGGTTAACGCGTGCTGACGTGTGTGTGTATGGGGTGAGGGTGTCCTTCCTTTAGGGGTGGCTAGGGGTGTTGACAAGTGGCCGCGGCTTCTCTGCAGGGGCTAGGAAAAGTGGGGGGATGGTTGGGGTGGTGGTGTTGAAGGGACGTGGGTGTTGGTGTGTTGTGTTATGATTATATGCAATGCATTCTCTTAATATGTGGTTCATTTTCATAGAGATGGGCACGGTGAGGATGCGTGGGCCAGTTTGTTAGAATGTTTGTACGAAGGTGACGTGAGTGAAAAGCGCATCGAGTTACTTTGCAAGATGCATGCGCTAATATAAGCATTATCAATTATTATTGTATTATTATAATACAGCACCTGTACAAAACATAACGAACACCATGTACAGCATAACACACCATTATACATCATCATTATTACACACCATTATTACATCATATAACACACCATGTACATCATAACACACAACATACATCATAACACACAACATACATCATAACACACCATATACATCATAACACACCATTTACATCACAACACACAACATACATCATAACACACCATGTACATCATAACACACAACATACATCATAGACACACCATATACATCATAACACACCATTTACATCATAACACACCATGGCTACATCATAACACACCATTTACATCATAACACACCATTTACATCATAACACACCATATACATCATAACACATGTACATTTACATCATAACACACAATTTACATCATAACACACCATAATACATCATAACACACAATGTACATCATAACACACAACATACATCATAACACACCACATACATCATAACACACCATGTACATCATAACACACAACGTACATCATAACACACCATGTACATCATAACACACCACATACATCATAACACACCATTTACATCATAACACACAACATACATCATAACACACCATTTACATCATAACACACCATTTACATCATAACACACCATTTACATCATAACACACCATTTACATCATAACACACTTTTACACATACATACATCATAACACACCACCTACATCATAACACACCAAGTACATCATAACACACCATGTACATCATAACACACCATGTACATCATAACACACCATGTACATCACAACACACCATGTACATCATAACACCACAACATAACACACGACATACATCATAACACACAACATACATCATAACACACCATGTACATCATAACACACCATTTACATCATAACACACAATGTACATCATAACACACAACGTACATCATAACACACAACATACATCATAACACACCATATACATCATAACACACCATGTACATCATAACACACCACATACATCATAACACACCATATACATCATAACACACAACCATGGGTGCTACTCCCAAAAATGAAAAAAACTGAAAGGCCGGGGTCCAGGGGCCGCTTAGGCCCCTGGCGGGGTACAGGGGCAGCGCCCCGTTGGGGGGTGCCCCCCTGAAGCTGAAGCAAAAATGCAATTGCAGAGATCATTTCCATAGCTCTCCTGCAATCTGGGAATGGGTGAGGAACAGATTACGATTTGACATCATAGTTCTGTTGGCAGACGACAGTTGACACTTTGTAAAGTGACTGTCTAAGTTGCTGAGACATGACAAGTCACATTACCTTTTTTACAAAAGATATATGTATTTTAAGAAATACAAAAGATCTAAGGGTTAAAATCATATTTTCATGACTAAGATTTTTACTGACATTTCAGAAACACAACTATAAAGTTATAAAGCCGTTCAAATAGAAGATAATAATTAGATCATAAGTGAAATACGATGTCAGTGGATCCAAACATGACTTTCAATTGAGTTTTTCTAAGCAACATTTTTAACATATTCATACGTTTATCATCATAAATATCATTTGGTGAATTGTTTGTAACTTACCTTTCTGTGAAGTTTGCAGCTTTCATGACACAAAATTCATGCTGATAATGTTGAATTTAATTCAAATAAGTATGTGTGAATATGACTCGGCCGCCATTTTTGTTGTTGTATTTTCACTTCCGGTGGTTGGAAGACCCAGATTCAAAATGCCCCCAACAACAGTTAACAGATCAACTTTTTTTGTTTTGACAAAATTTTAAAAATACGAAATTTCCGTCTCAGCAGAAAACTTAATTTACGGATTTCCGTTTATACGGAAGGTAGTAGCACCCATGCACAACATACATCACAACATACATCACAACATACATCACAACATACATCATAACACACATATATACATCATAACACACCATGTAGCATCATAACACACCATAACACATAACACACATGTACATCATAACACACCATGTACATCATAACACACCACATACATCATAACACACCACATACATCATAACACACCATATACATCATAACACACCATGTACATCATAACACACCATATACATCATAACACACCATATACATCATAACACACCATATACATCATAACACACCATATACATCATAACACACCATATACATCATAACACACATTTACATCATAACACACCATATACATCATAACACACCATATACATCATAACACACCATATACATCACAACACACCATATACATCATAACACACCATTTACATCATAACACACCATTTACATCATAACACACCATTTACATCATAACACACCATGTACATCATAACATACCATTTACATCATAACACACAATGTACATCATAACACACCACATACATCATAACACACCATTTACATCATAACACACCATTTACATCATAACACACCACATACATCACAACACACCATATACATCATAACACACCATATACATCACAACACACCATATATATCACAACACACCATATACATCATAACACACCATATACATCATAACACACCATATACATCATAACACACCATAGACATCATAACACACCATAGACATCATAACACACCATATACATCATAACACACCAGGATACATCATAACACACCATACATCATAACACACCATATACATCATAACACACCATATACATCCATAACACACCATATTACATCATAACACACCATGTACATCATTAACACACCATATACATCACAACACACCATATACATCATAACACACCATTTACATCATAACACACCATTTACATCATAACACACCATTTACATCATAACACACCATTTACATCATAACACACCATTTACATCATAACACACCATTTACATCATAACACACCATTTACATCATAACACACCATTTACATCATAACACACCATTTACATCATAACACACCATGTACATCATAACACACAACGTACATCATAACACACAACACACATCATAACACACAACGTACATCATAACACACATATTCACTCTTCCAGCGCCATGTATGTTATTATGTTCTTGGTTGTCCGTTGCATCCCAACCGGCAAGAGGGAATTAACGGGCCTTTGCCTCGGGAGGTAGAGCTGAAGCTAGGTAGAGTGATCTATCAGATTGGGCCTTTGCCTCGGGGAGGTAGAGCTGAAGCTAGGTAGAGTGATCTATCAGATTGGGCCTTTGCCTCGGGAGGTAGAGCTCAAGCTAGGTAGAGTGATCTATCAGATTGGGCCTTTGCCTCGGGGAGGTAGAGCTAAAGCTAGGTAGAGTGATCTATCAGATTGGGCCTTTGCCTCGGAGGTAGAGCTGAAGCTAGGTAGAGTGATCTATCAGATTGGGCCTTTGCCTCGGGGAGGTAGAGCTGAAGCTAGGTAGAGTGATCTATCAGATTGGGCCTTTGCCTCGGGGAGGTAGAGCTGAAGCTAGGTAGAGTGATCTATCAGATTGGGCCTTTGCCTCGGGGAGGTAGAGCTGAAGCTAGGTAGAGTGATCTATCAGATTGGGCCTTTGCCTCGGGGAGGTAGAGCTGAAGCTAGGTAGAGTGATCTATCAGATTGGGCCTTTGCCTCGGGGAGGTAGAGCTAAAGCTAGGTAGAGTGATCTATCAGATTGGGCCTTTGCCTCGGTGAAGAGCTAAAGGTAGAGTGTAGAGTGATCTATCAGATTGGGCCTTTGCCTCGGTGAAGAGCTAAAGCTAGGTAGAGTGATCTATCAGATTGGGCCTTTGCCTCGGAGAGGTAGAGCTAAAGCTAGGTAGAGTGATCTATCAGATTGGGCCTTTGCCTCGGGGAGGTAGAGCTAAAGCTAGGTAGAGTGATCTATCAGATTGGGCCTTTGCCTCGGAGAGGAGCTAAAGCTAGGTAGAGTGATCTATCAGATTGGGCCTTTGCCTCAGAGAAGAGCTAAAGCTAGGTAGAGTGATCTATCAGATTGGGCCTTTGCCTCAGAGAAGAGCTAAAGCTAGGTAGAGTGATCTATCAGATTGGGCCTTTGCCTCGGGGAGAAGAGCTAAAGCTAGGTAGAGTGATCTATCAGATTGGGCCTTTGCCTCGGGGAGAGGAGCTAAAGCTAGGTAGAGTGATCTATCAGATTGGGCCTTTGCTCGGTGAAGAGCTAAAGCTAGGTAGAGTGATCTATCAGATTGGGCCTTTGCCTCAGAGAGGTAGAGCTGAAGGAAGGTAGAGTGATCTATCAGATTGAGCCTTTGCTCGGTGAAGAGCTAAAGCTAGGTAGAGTGATCTATCAGATTGGGCCTTTGCTCGGTGAAGAGCTAAAGCTAGGTAGAGTGATCTATCAGATTGGGCCTTTGCCTCGGGGAGGTAGAACTAAAGCTAGGTAGAGTGATCTATCAGATTGGGCCTTTGCCTCGGGGAGGTAGAGCTAAAGCTAGGTAGAGTGATCTATCAGATTGGGCCTTTGCCTCGGTGAGGTAGAGCTAAAGCTAGGTAGAGTGATCTATCAGATTGGGCCTTTGCCTCGGTGAGGTAGAGCTAAAGCTAGGTAGAGTGATCTATCAG
>CM065710.1:37089164-37107591 GCA_017654935.2 Phymorhynchus buccinoides | reverse complement strand
GTGACTTTAAAATACTAACAACTATCACTGCATGGTCGTGTGATCATCATTATAATGGGAATGTGACAATGATGGAGAATGGAGAGTGACTTTAAAATACTAACAACTATCACTGCATGGTCGTGTGATCATCATTATAATGGGAATGTGACAATGATGGAGAATGGAGGGTGACTTTAAAATACTAACAACTATCACTGCATGGTCGTGTGATCATCATTATAATGGGAATGTGACAATGATGGAGAATGGAGAGTGACTTTAAAATACTAACAACTATCACTGCATGGTCGTGTGATCATCATTATAATGGGAATGTGACAATGATGGAGAATGGAGGGTGACTTTAAAATACTAACAACTATCACTGCATGGTCGTGTGATCATCATTATAATGGGAATGTGACAATGATGGAGAATGGAGGGTGACTTTAAAATACTAACAACTATCACTGCATGGTCGTGTGATCATCATAATGGGAATATGATGGGAATGTGACTTTAAAATACTAACAACTATCACTGCACAATGATGGAGAATGGAGGGTGACTTTAAAATACTAACAACTATCACTGCATGGTCGTGTGATCATCATTATAATGGGAATGTGACAATGATGGAGAATGGAGGGTGACTTTAAAATACTAACAACTATCACTGCATGGTCGTGTGATCATCATTATAATGGGAATGTGACAATGATGGAGAATGGAGGGTGACTTTAAAATACTAACAACTATCACTGCATGGTCGTGTGATCATCATAATGGGAATGTGACAATGATGGAGAATGGGTGAATGTGATCAATGATGGAGAATGGATGGAGGGTGACTTTAAAATACTAACAACTATCACTGCATGGTCGTGTGATCATCATTATAATGGGAATGTGACAATGATGGAGAATGGAGGGTGACTTTAAAATACTAACAACTATCACTGCATGGTCGTGTGATCATCATTATAATGGGAATGTGACAATGATGGAGAATGGAGGGTGACTTTAAAATACTAACAACTATCACTGCATGGTCGTGTGATCATCATTATAATGGGAATGTGAATGATGGAGAATGGAGGGTGACTTTAAAATACTAACAACTATCACTGCATGGTCGTGTGATCATCATTATAATGGGAATGTGACAATGATGGAGAATGGAGGGTGACTTTAAAATACTAACAACTATCACTGCATGGTCGTGTGATCATCATTATAATGGGAATGTGACAATGATGGAGAATGGAGGGTGACTTTAAAATACTAACAACTATCACTGCATGGTCGTGTGATCATCATTATAATGGGAATGTGACAATGATGGAGAATGGAGGGTGACTTTAAAATACTAACAACTATCACTGCATGGTCGTGTGATCATCATTATAATGGGAATGTGACAATGATGGAGAATGGAAGTGACTTTAAAATACTAACAACTATCACTGCATGGTCGTGTGTGACAATGATGGAGAATGGATGACTTTAAAATACTAACAACTATCACTGCATGGTCGTGTGATCATCATTATAATGGGAATGTGACAATGATGGAGAATGGAGGGTGACTTTAAAATACTAACAACTATCACTGCATGGTCGTGTGATCATCATTATAATGGGAATGTGACAATGATGGAGAATGGAGGGTGACTTTAAAATACTAACAACTATCACTGCATGGTGACTTTAAAATACTAACAACTATCACTGCATGGTCGTGTGATCATCATCGTGTGATCATCATAATGGGAATGTGACAATGATGGAGAATGGAGGGTGACTTTAAAATACTAACAACTATCACTGCATGGTCGTGTGATCATCATTATAATGGGAATGTGACAATGATGGAGAATGGAGGGTGACTTTAAAATACTAACAACTATCACTGCATGGTCGTGTGATCATCATTATAATGGGAATGTGACAATGATGGAGAATGGAGGGTGACTTTAAAATACTAACAACTATCACTGCATGGTCGTGTGATCATCATTATAATGGGAATGTGACAATGATGGAGAATGGAGGGTGACTTTAAAATACTAACAACTATCACTGCATGGTCGTGTGATCATCATTATAATGGGAATGTGACAATGATGGAGAATGGAGGGTGACTTTAAAATACTAACAACTATCACTGCATGGTCGTGTGATCATCATTATAATGGGAATGTGACAATGATGGAGAATGGAGAGTGACTTTAAAATACTAACAACTATCACTGCATGGTCGTGTGATCATCATTATAATGGGAATGTGACAATGATGGAGAATGGAGGGTGACTTTAAAATACTAACAACTATCACTGCATGGTCGTGTGATCATCATTATAATGGGAATGTGACAATGATGGAGAATGGAGGGTGACTTTAAAATACTAACAACTATCACTGCATGGTCGTGTGATCATCATTATAATGGGAATGTGACAATGATGGAGAATGGAGGGTGACTATGGATGGTCGTGTGACTTTAAAATACTAACAACTATCACTGCATGGTCGTGTGATCATCATTATAATGGGAATGTGACAATGATGGAGAATGGAGGGTGACTTTAAAATACTAACAACTATCACTGCATGGTCGTGTGATCATCATTATAATGGGAATGTGACAATGATGGAGAATGGAGGGTGACTTTAAAATACTAACAACTATCACTGCATGGTCGTGTGATCATCATTATAATGGGAATGTGACAATGATGGAGAATGGAGAGTGACTTTAAAATACTAACAACTATCACTGCATGGTCGTGTGATCATCATTATAATGGGAATGTGACAATGATGGAGAATGGAGGGTGACTTTAAAATACTAACAACTATCGACTAACAACTATCACTCATGGTGTGTGATCATCATTATAATGTGACAATGTGACAATGATGGAGAATGGAGGGTGACTTTAAAATACACTGCATGGTCGTGTGATCATCATTATAATATGTGACAATGATGGAGAATGGAACTATAACAACTATCACTGCATGGTCGTGTGATCATCATTATAATGGGAATGTGACAATGATGGAGAATGGAGAGTGACTTTAAAATACTAACAACTATCACTGCATGGTCGTGTGATCATCATTATAATGGGAATGTGACAATGATGGAGAATGGAGGGTGACTTTAAAATACTAACAACTATCACTGCATGGTCGTGTGATCATCATTATAATGGGAATGTGACAATGATGGAGAATGGAGGGTGACTTTAAAATACTAACAACTATCACTGCATGGTCGTGTGATCATCATTATAATGGGAATGTGACAATGATGGAGAATGGAGGGTGACTTTAAAATACTAACAACTATCACTGCATGGTCGTGTGATCATCATTATAATGGGAATGTGACAATGATGGAGAATGGAGGGTGACTTTAAAATACTAACAACTATCACTGCATGGTCGTGTGATCATCATTATAATGGGAATGTGACAATGATGGAGAATGGAGGGTGACTTTAAAATACTAACAACTATCACTGCATGGTCGTGTGATCATCATTATAATGGGAATGTGACAATGATGGAGAATGGAGGGTGACTTTAAAATACTAACAACTATCAATGATGGAGAATGTGACTTTAAAATACTAACAACTATCACTGCATGGTCGTGTGATCATCATTATAATGGGAATGTGACAATGATGGAGAATGGAGGGTGACTTTAAAATACTAACAACTATCACTGCATGGTCGTGTGATCATCATTATAATGGGAATGTGACAATGATGGAGAATGGAGGGTGACTTTAAAATACTAACAACTATCACTGCATGGTCGTGTGATCATCATTATAATGGGAATGTGACAATGATGGAGAATGGAGGGTGACTTTAAAATACTAACAACTATCACTGCATGGTCGTGTGATCATCATTATAATGGGAATGTGACAATGATGGAGAATGGAGGGTGACTTTAAAATACTAACAACTATCACTGCATGGTCGTGTGATCATCATTATAATGGGAATGTGACAATGATGGAGAATGGAGGGTGACTTTAAAATACTAACAACTATCACTGCATGGTCGTGTGATCATCATTATAATGGGAATGTGACAATGATGGAGAATGGAGGGTGACTTTAAAATACTAACAACTATCACTGCATGGTCGTGTGATCATCATTATAATGGGAATGTGACAATGATGGAGAATGGAGGGTGACTTTAAAATACTAACAACTATCACTGCATGGTCGTGTGATCATCATTATAATGGGAATGTGACAATGATGGAGAATGGAGGGTGACTTTAAAATACTAACAACTATCACTGCATGGTCGTGTGATCATCATTATAATGGGAATGTGACAATGATGGAGAATGGAGGGTGACTTTAAAATACTAACAACTATCACGTGTGATCATCATTATAATGGGAATGTGACAATGATGGAGAATGGAGAGTGACTTTAAAATACTAACAACTATCACTGCATGGTCGTGTGATCATCATTATAATGGGAATGTGACAATGATGGAGAATGGAGGGTGACTTTAAAATACTAACAACTATCACTGCATGGTCGTGTGATCATCATTATAATGGGAATGTGACAATGATGGAGAATGGAGGGTGACTTTAAAATACTAACAACTATCACTGCATGGTCGTGTGATCATCATTATAATGGGAATGTGACAATGATGGAGAATGGAGGGTGACTTTAAAATACTAACAACTATCACTGCATGGTCGTGTGATCATCATTATAATGGGAATGTGACAATGGAGAATGGAGAATGGAGGGTGACTTTAAAATACTAACAACTATCACTGCATGGTCGTGTGATCATCATTATAATGGGAATGTGACAATGATGGAGAATGGAGGGTGACTTTAAAATACTAACAACTATCACTGCATGGTCGTGTGATCATCATTATAATGGGAATGTGACAATGATGGAGAATGGAGGGTGACTTTAAAATACTAACAACTATCACTGCATGGTCGTGTGATCATCATTATAATGGGAATGTGACAATGATGGAGAATGGAGGGTGACTTTAAAATACTAACAACTATCACTGCATGGTCGTGTGATCATCATTATAATGGGAATGTGACAATGATGGAGAATGGAGGGTGACTTTAAAATACTAACAACTATCACTGCATGGTCGTGTGATCATCATTATAATGGGAATGTGACAATGATGGAGAATGGAGGGTGACTTTAAAATACTAACAACTATCACTGCATGGTCGTGTGATCATCATTATAATGGGAATGTGACAATGATGGAGAATGGAGGGTGACTTTAAAATACTAACAACTATCACTGCATGGTCGTGTGATCATCATTATAATGGGAATGTGACAATGATGGAGAATGGAGAGTGTGACTTTAAAATACTAACAACTATCACTGCATGGTCGTGTGATCATCATTATAATGGGAATGTGACAATGATGGAGAATGGAGGGTGACTTTAAAATACTAACAACTATCACTGCATGGTCGTGTGATCATCATTATAATGGGAATGTGACAATGATGGAGAATGGAGGGTGACTTTAAAATACTAACAACTATCACTGCATGGTCGTGTGATCATCATTATAATGGGAATGTGACAATGATGGAGAATGGAGGGTGACTTTAAAATACTAACAACTATCACTGCATGGTCGTGTGATCATCATTATAATGGGAATGTGACAATGATGGAGAATGGAGGGTGACTTTAAAATACTAACAACTATCACTGCATGGTCGTGTGATCATCATTATAATGGGAATGTGACAATGATGGAGAATGGAGAGTGACTTTAAAATACTAACAACTATCACTGCATGGTCGTGTGATCATCATTATAATGGGAATGTGACAATGATGGAGAATGGAGGGTGACTTTAAAATACTAACAACTATCACTGCATGGTCGTGTGATCATCATTATAATGGGAATGTGACAATGATGGAGAATGGAGGGTGACTTTAAAATACTAACAACTATCACTGCATGGTCGTGTGATCATCATGACAATGATGGAGAATGGTGAATGGTCGTGTGACAATGATGGAGATGATGGAGAATGGAGGTGACTTTAAAATACTAACAACTATCACTGCATGGTCGTGTGATCATCATTATAATGGGAATGTGACAATGATGGAGAATGGAGGGTGACTTTAAAATACTAACAACTATCACTGCATGGTCGTGTGATCATCATTATATGATGGGAATGTGACAATGATGGAGAATGGAGGGTGACTTTAAAATACTAACAACTATCACTGCATGGTCGTGTGATCATCATTATAATGGGAATGTGACAATGATGGAGAATGGAGGGTGACTTTAAAATACTAACAACTATCACTGCATGGTCGTGTGATCATCATTATAATGGGAATGTGACAATGATGGAGAATGGAGGGTGACTTTAAAATACTAACAACTATCACTGCATGGTCGTGTGATCATCATTATAATGGGAATGTGACAATGATGGAGAATGGAGGGTGACTTTAAAATACTAACAACTATCACTGCATGGTCGTGTGATCATCATTATAATGGGAATGTGACAATGATGGAGAATGGAGAGTGACTTTAAAATACTAACAACTATCACTGCATGGTCGTGTGATCATCATTATAATGGGAATGTGACAATGATGGAGAATGGAGGGTGACTTTAAAATACTAACAACTATCACTGCATGGTCGTGTGATCATCATTATAATGGGAATGTGACAATGATGGAGAATGGAGGGTGACTTTAAAATACTAACAACTATCACTGCATGGTCGTGTGATCATCATTATAATGGGAATGTCACAGGAGAAATACTAACACTCTTGACACGAGAAATACTAACACTCTAACGCTACACCTGCCCCCTGGTGAGAAAGTCTGTAACTAGTGTCTGACTAACTGTGGATTGGAGCTTGTGTTTGTGTGAAAGGTTTTAGGTGTAAACTGTATGTGTGTGCTTGTGTTACTTGTGTGAAAGGTTTTAGGTGTAAACTGTATGTGTGTGCTTGTGTTACTTGTGTGAAAGGTTTTAGGTGTAAACTGTATGTGTGTGCTTGTGTTACTTGTGTGAAAGGTTTTAGGTGTAAACTGTAAGTGTGTGTGCTTGTGTTACTTGTGTGAAAGGTTTTAGGTGTAAACTGTACGTGTGTGTGCTTGTGTTTGTGTGTGAGTTTAGTCACATTGCGCACGCGTGTTTGGGTTTTGTGTGTTTGTTTGTGTGTGTGCATGTATGTGTGTGCATGTATGTGTGTGTGTGTTTGTGTGTGTGCATGTATGTGTGCATGTATGTGTGTGTGCATGTATGTGTGTGTGCATGTATATGTGTGTGCATGTATGTGTGTGTGCATGTATGTGTGTGTTTGTTTGTGTATGTGTGCATGTATGTGTGTGCATGTATGTGTGTGCATGTATGTGTGTGAGGCTAGTCACATATTGTGTACATACATGTGTTTGGGTTCTCTCTGTCTGTATGTCTCTCTCTCTCTCTCTCTCTCTCTCTCTCTCTCTCTCTCTCTGTCTGTCTGTCTCTCTCTCTCTCTGTCTGTATGTCTCTCTCTCTCTCTGTCTGTATGTCTCTCTCTCTCTCTCTCTCTCTCTCTCTCTCTCTCTCTCTCTCTCTCTCTCTCTCTCTCTCTCTCTCTGTGATGTATGATGTGTGTACTTCGATTAAGACTCCAAGAAATTAGAATGAGCATGTTTTTGTACTAACCTAATGCATTTTGTATGGAAGTGAATGCATGCTATGTTACTATTGATGACACATGATGTATGCAAGAGATGAATGGCCAATGGGCATATAATGTGCATTTGCATAGCAGTGCTCATCAAAATCAAAATAGGAACACCAGTTTATATGTCTTGAATGTGTGTATTACCCGTGAGATGTTACCCCATTGTCGTGGTAAGCATGCCTGTTAATATTGCACCTTTCATTGCTGGTGGTGTTATGTGTGTGTATTACCCGTGAGATGTTACCCCATTGTCGTGGTAAACATTATTTACTGTTAATATTGCACCTTTCATTGCTGGTGGTGTTATGTGTGTGTATTACCCGTGAGATGTTACCCCATTGTCGTGGTAAACATTACTGTTAATATTGCACCTTTCATTGGTGGTGGTGTTATGTGTGTGTATTACCCGTGAGATGTTAACCCATTGTCGTGGTAAGCATGACTGTTAATATTGCACCTTTCATTGCTGGTGGTGTTATGTGTTGTTGTGACTGATGTGTGTGTGTGTGTGTGTGTGTTTGTTTGTGTGACGTGTAGAATTTATTCAAACTAGTGACTGTAACTGAACCAAACCTGTTATTCTTCGAAGTGTTTGAAAGGGCAACCATTTAAAGCTTTTGCGTTTAAGGTTTTCTTAATCAAATTGAGGAATTGAAAGTGAAGCTCGCTTTATGGTTTGAAAATGAATTGCAAAAATAAAATAGTAAGCTGTGCTACTTAATTTCAGTGCTCTGATTTTGTTTTTTCTTAAATAGGGTTGTGTAATGTTATATTGCTTTGTGTTTGAATGTGAATACAAGTTGAACATTGGGTCTTCATGTTCACTGTGGTTGAATGTGAATACAAGTTGAACATTGGGTCTTCATGTTCATTGTGTTTGAATGTGAATACAAGTTGAACATTGGGTCTTCATGTTCATTGTGGTTGAATGTGAATACAAGTTGAACATTGGGTCTTCATGTTCATTGTGGTTGAATGTGAATACAAGTTGAACATTGGGTCTTCATGTTCACTGTCTTTCTACCTTCATCTTAATTTCAGTGTGGCTTGGTCAATGTCTAAAGCAGTGTGTGGACATAGTTCTTTGAATGTAGAGCTTGTTCCGATGTTGGATGATCACAATGGATCTGATGATGACAAAACTAAAGCACACATTGATGCATCGCTTGTGTTGCGACACAGCCTTTAGTACATGCTACTGACACAAGAAACAAGTGATGACTGTGTCTCCTGTTTGCTCTGCACGCCTTGATCAGTTGGAACTGTGCATGTGTTGAGACACAGCCTTTAGCTCATAATACTGACACAATAAACAAGTGAACGCTGTGTCTCCTGTTTACTCTGCACGCCTTGATCAGTTGATGCAGGAACTGTGCATGTGTTGAGACACAACCTTTAGCTCATAATACTGACACAATAAACAAGTGAACGCTGTGTCTCCTGTTTACTCTGCACGCCTTGATATCTGTCATTCTGAGTGATTCACCAGAAGTGCCTATTGGTTGCACCTTCATCACATCTCTCATTGTCCTTGCTATGTGCATGGTTTATGTTATTGATGATATTATCTCTGATTGCAGGCTCTGGCATTCTAGGTGGTGTGGGCTCTGGTGTCCCCCAGGGACCGTGGACCCTATCAATATCTTTATTATGCCTGAATCAAGTACAGACGGTATTATTGATGACGACATTGTCAGTGTTTTTAGGCCCTGCTAGTCTAGCTGGCGTGGGGACATCCTCGGGTGTCCCCCAGGGACCGGGGGGGCCCATGGGCCCTCATCCAATGAGCTCGCAGGTGGAGGGTTTCCATAACCACGCGGCCCAACTGCCACAGTTCACATCAGCCAACCTGAGTCACTTCCCGCGCAGTGAGTGCAACGACTTGTTTGTTTGTTTGTTTGTTTTGATAAGGCTGTAAAGTGCAGTTCACATCAGCCAGCCTCAGTCACTACCCACCCAGTGAGTGAATCATTGGTTGTCCCCTGTAGGGATACTGGGGGGTCTGGCATCACAAATAGTTCCCCCGACTTCTGAAAGTTCTGTGCTATCTACACACACCCCTCCCCCCCCCCCTCCCCCCCCCCCCCCTCCTCCCCCCCCTCCTCCCCCCCTCCTCCCCCCCCCCCCCCTCCCCCCCCCAGTGAGTTAATCATTTGTTGTCCCCTGTAGGTAAACTGGGGGGTCTGTCAGCACAAATAGTTCCCCCGACTGCTGAAAGTTCTGTGCTATCTACCCCCGCAGTGAGTAAATCATTGGTTGTCCCCTGTAGGGATACTGGGGAGTCTGTCAGCACAAATAGTTCCCCTGGCTTCTGAAAGTTCTGTGCTATTTAACCCCCCCCCCCCCCCATCCCAGTGAGCGAATCATTTGTTGTCCCCTGTAGGGATACTGGGGGGTCTGTCAGCACAAATAGTTCCCCCGACTTCTGAAAGTTCAGTGCTAGCAAAATGTCCTCTCATCTATCACTCTGTTTGGCTCTGCCTTTTCCTTTTGCTGCCTATCATTGACTATCTTTCTGACTTAAGGGTCCATTCTCCTGCCTTTTCCTCTTGCTGCCCATCATTGACTATCTTTCTGACTTAAGGGTCCATTCTCCTGCCTTTTCCTCTTGCTGCCCATCATTGACTATCTTTCTGACTTAAGGGTCCATTCTCCTGCCTTTTCCTCTTGCTGCCTATCATTGACTATCTTTCTGACTTAAGGGTCCATTCTCCTGCCTTTTCCTTTTGCTGCCTATCATTTACTATCTTTCTGACTTAAGGGTCCATTCTCCTGCCTTTTCCTTTTGCTGCCTATCATTTACTATCTTTCTGACTTAAGGGTCCATTCTCCTGCCTTTTCCTTTTGCTGCCTATCATTGACTATCTTTCTGACTTAAGGGTCCATTCTCCTGCCTTTTTAAAAAGAAAAATCTTCCAAATAAATGTTTCCTTTGAGCTCCTCAAAAATCAGAATGTTTCGGCTGTACGCAGCGGGGAGACCAGTGAAAACTAAAAATCGGACAAGTGCATACCTTGCCCATTATGGCCATATGGCCTGGGAATGCAGAAGTAGTAGAAGTTTGTGTCTATGTTGCCAAGATAGTGTTTGAACAGATAAGAGTCTGATTCTGGGCATGGGCAATTTTTTAGTTGTATCCATTAACGATAGTTAAAGTTTGGAGATTGGACCACAGACGCAACACACACATACACACACTTTGACTTTGACACATACACACACTTTGACTTTGACACATACACACACTTTGACTTTGTCACACAACCGAACAACTATCATGCTATAGACGCACTTCATTAACACGAGTGAGCCCAAAAGCTTGGACTCATTCCTTTGATCCCCAATAAAGACCATGTTGCTGTGTGCCGTGATAAAGAGTCCACCAATGATAAATAGTCCACTGATGATAAATAGTCCACCAATGATAAATAGTCCACTGATGATAAATAGTCCACTGACGTTAAATAGTCCACTGACGATAAATAGTCCACTGATGATAAATAGTCCACTGATGATAAATAGTCCACTGACGATAAATAGTCCACTGACGATAAATAGTCCACTGATGATAAATAGTCAACTGATGATAAATAGTCCACTGATGATAAATAGTCCACTGATGATAAATAGTCCACTGACGATAAATAGTCCACTGATGATAAATAGTCCACTGATGATAAATAGTCCACTGACGATAAATAGTCCACTGATGATAAATAGTCCACTGATGATAAATAGTCCACTGATGATAAATAGTCCACTGACGATAAATAGTCCACTGATGATAAATAGTCTGCTGATGATAAATAGTCCGCTGATGATAAATAGTCCACTGACGATAAATAGTCCACTGATGATAAATAGTCCACTGATGATAAATAGTCCAATGATGATAAATAGTCCACTGACGATAAATAGTCCACTGATGATAAATAGTCCACTGACGATAAATAGTCCACTGATGATAAATAGTCCACTGATGATAAATAGTCCACTGACGATAAATAGTCCACTGATGATAAATAGTCCACTGATGATAAATAGTCCACTGATGATAAATAGTCCACTGATGATAAATAGTCCACTGATGATAAATAGTCCACTGATGATAAATAGTCCACTGATGATAAATAGTCCACTGATGATAAATAGTCCACTGATGATAAATGTCCACTGATGATAAATAGTCCACTGACGATAAATAGTCCACTGACGATAAATAGTCCACTGATGATAAATAGTCCACTGATGATAAATAGTCCACTGATGATAAATAGTCCACTGACGATAAATAGTCCACTGATGATAAATAGTCCACTGATGATAAATAGTCCACTGATGATAAATAGTCCACTGATGATAAATAGTCCACTGACGATAAATAGTCCACTGATGATAAATAGTCCTCTGATGATAAATAGTCCACTGATGATAAATAGTCCACTGATGATAAATAGTCCACTGATGATAGTCCACTGATGATAAATAGTCCACTGACGATAAATAGTCCACTGATGATAAATAGTCCACTGACGATAAATAGTCCACTGACGATAAATAGTCCACTGATGATAAATAGTCCACTGATGATAAATAGTCCACTGATGATAAATAGTCCACTGATGATAAATAGTCCACTGATGATAAATAGTCCACTGATGATAAATAGTCCACTGATGATAAATATTCCACTGATGATAAATAGTCCACTGACGATAAATAGTCCACTGATGATAAATAGTCCACTGATGATAAATAGTCCACTGATGATAAATAGTCCACTGACGATAAATAGTCCACTGACGATAAATAGTCCACTGACGATAAATAGTCCACTGACGATAAATAGTCCAATGATGAAAAATAGTCCACTGATGAAAAATAGTCCACTGATGATAAATAGTCCACTGACGATAAATAGTCCACTGATGATAAATAGTCCACTGATGATAAATAGTCCACTGATGATAAATAGTCCACTGATGATAAATAGTCCACTGATGATAAATAGTCCACTGATGATAAATAGTCCATAAATAGTCCACTGATGATAAATAGTCCACTGATGATAAATAGTCCATTTAATTTGTCACCCTGTTTCTTGTCTCCAGGTTCGGCCACGACATGGGCCGGCAACAACACGGCCACTTACACTGGAAACATGGCTCAGACCCAGTACTGTGAGTGATTGTATGATAATGTGTCTGTCTGTCTGTCTGTCAATCTCTCAGACCCAGTATTGTGAGTGACCACCTGAAGCTATGTCTGTCTGTCTGTCTGTGTATGGCTCAGACCCAGTACTGTGAGTGATTGTATGATAATGTGTCTGTCTGTCTGTCTGTCTATGGCTCAGACCCAGTACTGTGAGTGACCACCTGAAGCTATGTCTGTATGTGTATGGCTCAGACCCAGTACTGTGAGTGACCACCTGAAGCTATGTCTGTATGTGTATGGCTCAGACCCAGTACTGTGAGTGACCACCTGAAGCTATGTCTGTCTGTCTGTCTGTGTATGGCTCAGACCCAGTACTGTGAGTGATTGTATGATAATGTGTCTGTCTGTCTGTCTATGGCTCAGACCCAGTACTGTGAGTGACCACCTGAAGCTATGTCTGTATGTGTATGGCTCAGACCCAGTACTGTGAGTGACCACCTGAAGCTATGTCTGTATGTGTATGGCTCAGACCCAGTACTGTGAGTGACCACCTGAAGCTATGTCTGTCTGTCTGGCTGTTTCGTCTTTGAGAAAGACTTCAGTCTGCATATCGGCCTGCAAAGAATGTCCACTGAGGTTCACAAATAAAGACATTGGACACATAAAAGTTTTATTAAAGCAAACTATTCTGCATTTCAAATGCACTATTTTTTCAGTCCTTCAGAGTAGGGGTACGGAGCTGGCTATTCACTGAGATCTTTCTTTCATACTATTTTTATCCTTAATTTGGATACCATCTCAGTAGTTGGCCCTCTCTAGTCATGTCCATTAGGTTTTGAATTTTTTTTGCTCAGGTTGGCATCCACTGGACAGTCAGATTGCAGGCCGATCATGCAAACTGATGAGACCTTCTCTTAGGTCGAAACAGCTGTCTTTGCATAAGGCACCCAGTATTGTGAGTGACCACCTGAAGTAAATCAGCACCATTTAAAAAAAAAAAAATTTTGAACACGGAACATTACTCAAAGTTAATGTTAACTGGTTTTGTTTCTGAGGTTCACAAATAAAGACATTGGACACATAAAAGTTTTATCAAAGCAAACTATAATTATATATATAGAATTTCAAGAGCTATGAATGTGTTTTCGTCTATGACTGTTATTGCTCTTGTCTTCGGTGGTGCGGTGCTCTGCCTTCTAGAGTTGGGGGTGAATCAGTTTTACTCTCTATATATATAGCAGAACAAAAAAAGAATGAAAACTAACAAGAAAGAATGTAGACTATTCCCAATATTTCGGGCCTTGGACGCGGGACAGACAGTAGAACAAACTTGACGTAACAAATACAACACGTAACTTTTCTTGACGTCATTGTTGTGACCCACATTCTGTGTGTATAATTAGATTGTGTTGCAGTGCGTGCGTGCGTGTGTGTGTGTGTGTGTGTGTGTGTGTGTGTGTGTGTGTTTGATAATTCATTTGGACTATTGTCCACATAATACAAAAAATTAATCCCCCAGTACAGTCTCCTATCTCTCTCCCTCTCTCTTTCTCTCTCTCTCTCTCTCTCTCCCTCTCACTCTCTCTCCATCTCTCTCTCTCCATCTCACTCTCTCTCATATCCATGTCCGCTCTGTCCATCTTTGTAGTTATCACTTCCAAACTATATAGAACTAACGCCAGATGTCTTAAGACCCTTTAGTTAAGAGAGTGGGCATGTATCATGGGTAAAGCATCTTCATTATAAACAAATTCAGCATCTCCACTATGATAATGCCAAGAGAGTGGGTGTGTAACCTGGGCCAAGCGTCTCCACTATAAACAAATAAAGCATCTCCCCTAGGAACAGGTCAAGAGAGTGGATCCTGGGTAAAGCATCTCCACTATAAACAAATAACAGCTCGATGGAGAAATAACTGCCCTCTCAGACAATTCATTAGAGAGAGTTCAGACCCAGCGGAGCCATGGTCTTCAGCTTGTCCATCCAGAACTTTTCACAACGGAGTCTGGCCTCCTTGCTCTGGACGAAGACCTGTTCGAGGATGATGCATCTGACATTCTCACAGGAATGTCCGGCCAAGTTGAAGTGTTCTGCCACCAGAGTCCCAGTGTTGTGCCTGATATGGGACCGGTGTAGAGTGAACCTCACGCTAACCGAGTTCTTTGTCTCTCCAACATACTGGGCGTTTCTACATAGTTGGCAGAACAGCAGGTAGATGACGTTAGTCGATCCACAGCATAGGTTCTGCCTGATGGTGAACCTCTCCCCCGTCCTGTCACTGGAGAACCCCGTGGTTTCCATCAGATGAAGACGGCAGGCGGCGCACGTCTTGGAACATCTGTGGCAGCCAGGATCCACATCACAGGGCAGGGCAGGAGGAGCTGAAGGCATCAGCAAATCTCTCAGGGATCTGCTGTTCCGTTCTCCCAGGATGGGGGGTTCAAGAGCCACTTTCCTCATCCTGGCGCTCTGGTGGAGGGTAGGCAGACTGTCCCTGAGAGATTTGCTGAGTGGATGGTTGCGGGGATTGTGGGTCACCACCATGGGAACTCTTCCGGCTTTCTTTTGTGACTGGTACTCGAGTGTACTCCCTCGTTGTGTTGCTTTGGCCTTCTCCCTTCCCTTTTTGATAGCCCACTCTGGATAGCACTTCTTTTTTAAGTTGTTGGCCATTGTGTTGCACTGGCGTTCAAAGTCCTCATCGTTGCTGCAAAGGCGTCGAAGTCGTAAAAACTGGCTTGATGGTATGCCTTGGATGACTTGAGTTGTATGGAAGGTAGGCTTTGGTGTCTGTGGACTTGACAAAGAGGCTTGATGTTAAGTAGCCGTCTTCGATCTTAATGAGAATGTCAAGGAAGGGAATACTGGTCTTGGAGTTGCTGATGGTGAACTTGATGGTTGGGTGGATGGAATTGATGTAGGTGGTGAATTGGTCTAGGTCTTGTTGGGACCGAGTCCACAAGATGAGGATGTCGTCGATGAATCGTTTCCATACATCCTCCTCAATCCGCACAGGGCTGTTCTCCAACAGTTTGGCTTCAAGCCAGCCCATGAAGATGTTGGCCACAGTAGGTGCCATCGGTGTTCCCATGGCTGTCCCTGACTTCTGTCTGTATGTCTGGCCCTCAAAATTGAAAACATTGTTCGTGAGAACATGGTTCACCACCTTGAGAGCTTTGTGCATTGGTGGGCAATCAGGGAGAGGGTGGCATCCCATCAGATCTTTGATGGCCTCCACCATGTCCTGTTGAGGGATGTTGGTGTAGAGGCTGACGACATCTATAGTGACCAACTGGGCGTCGACAGGAAGGGGCCCATACTTGGTGTTCCACTTGTTGATCACTTTCAGCATGTGGGTGGAGTCTTTGATGTACGAGGGCAAGCTGACAACCAGGGGGCGGAGCCAGTGGTCCGCTAGTTTCGACAAGGTCTCTGTAGGGCCTCCAATTCCTGAAACAATCGGGCGTCCAGGTGGATTTTGTGGGGTTTTGTGGATCTTTGGGAGGTGGTGGAAGAGGTGAGGCCTAACATTGTTGGGTTCCAGCCTGGCCCATTTGTAGGTGTTGTTATCAATGAATTTCTGAGTATGGAGGTCATCAATAATTTTGTTGGACTCTTTCGCTACACTACAGGTAGGATCTGTTCGAACAGGTTCGTAGTAGGTGTTGTTGTTGAGCTGCCTCTCTGCCCCTCACATAGTCCGTCAAGTTCTGCACAACCACTGCTCCACCCTTGTCAGCAGAACTAACACGAAGAGTCCTGTTCTTAACATGCTGTTGTAGCTCTCTCAGGGCCTTCCGTTGGTCCCTGGATAGGTTGTCTCGTAGTGGCTTAGGGTCAGGAACATGGGATTTGACTTGGCTCTCAATGGTATTGCAGTAGGCATCTAGGGAAAGGTTGCGACCCTGTGGAGGTTCATAGTAGTTCTTCTTGTAGAACTTTGGAGCTTCGTGAACATCTTCCTCAACATCTGGGTCAAAAAACTTCTTTTAACCGTAGCCGTCTGAGACCTTCATGCACATCTTCCTCAAGTTGTTCTTGATTCAGGCTTCGTGGGGTTGGGCAAAGCTTGGGCCCAAGAGCCAGTACACGTTTTCGTGGCTCTGTCAGAGTAACGTCTGATAGGTTCACAACCATTTTGTGATCCTGCTCAGGTTTAGAGTTAGATGGCTGTGATAACGTCAGATTCTGTTTTCGTTTGAAGCGTCGGCACGGTTTTTTCCTTTTTGTCGTGGTATCCGCACGAATGTCATGTCTATGAGGAAGTAATTTGGCAAGTTTCTTTTCCTTTTTCTTCGCGTATTGTTTTCTACGTCTTGTCAGACAACGCTGACTAAAGTTCCGAAGGGCATCAACTTCATAAGGTGAACAACTTTGAAAAATGTCGTACTTTAGGCGTTGTACACTGTCGTGTGCTTCATCAGCGAGAACTTCATAAGTGTCTCTGCATAGTTTGAGAATGTCACGTTGTGCAGTGTCTGTAACATGCTGAATTCTGTTGTGAAGGTATTCCTTCTTTGGTAAGGCATCCTTTCCAAACTTCACAGTCATTCCTTTTGGTATCACACTACTAGACACACACTTACCAAGAAAAGTGACGTGTGACTTGAAACGACAAAGTTTGTCTGTCTCTCTTTCTATTCTAGTTTTTAGAACAGAAAGACTGGTCGCCATTGTGCTGGATCCAATGGATGCAATGGAGATCACAGATAAAAATAATAAAAATAACAACACAAGGCGCCACTGGAGATGGTAACAATAGCTTTCTTGGATCGCAGACGATTCATAGTTTTCACTCATATCATCATATCAAAGCTTTTTGTGCTGTTGTATTTCTTGGCATGCCTAAATTAACCTAACCCAGGTAAGTTCCTCACATTCATAACACACTCAGGGACATCTTTACTGACCACTTAACTGGTGGCAAGGTGTTGTAGCCCGCACAGCCCTAACCCTAAACCAAATTGTCAGCTTTTGGAATAAATCTCAACAGACCCCACAACCAAGCACTTTGACCCCCCCCCCCCCCCCCCCCCGCCCCCATGTCTTTACTCATGTCTTCTTTTAAAATGAGGGAAGATTTCATGAACCCCTGTAAGTGTAACACCCCCCCCCCCCACCCCACCCCCCTCCGCATATATGCATTCAGTACAAGTCTCCTTTCCCAAACTACATACTTTCCTCTGTTTTTCTGTTAACTTTCTGGAATACATGGTGCTAAATGTCTTATCTTTGGTTTTCAAAACATACAGATCTTTGGATGTAGAAGCATAGTCGAACCCGCTCATAAGAAACCCGCTCATAAGAAACCCGCTTATAAGAAAGCAATTTTTTTCTCCTGGCCGAACTCCTTCTTTCTTATGTATTATCAAAACTCGGATATAAGAAAACCGCTTATAAGAAAACTTGGTTATAATTGAACAAATTCGTTCTCCCATCTGCGATGTAAACTCGGATATAAGAAAGTGATTTCATATAAGGGAGTTGGTTTGCAGTTCA
>CM065710.1:37058823-37088664 GCA_017654935.2 Phymorhynchus buccinoides | reverse complement strand
TAGAGATCATATAGCCTAGGTTAGACCTACGTATTAAGAGCTGATGGCTCGATTGACAGTACAGAGCAGCAGAGGGGGTTTACAGGGTGTAAAAGACCTGCCAATTCCCATTGGTGCTTTAACTCGTAAAATGCCACATGGAAGGAGAGAAAAAAACTCTTCCCCGACGTGCGGACTGGCTCTTCTTGTCAGGCTAGAGGGGTCTGAAACAATCATGATTAAATTATTGTGCTGTTTTGTTTTTTTTTTGTTTATACACCAATGATCAGTGTAGTGTAGGGTTGAAGAACAGGTGCATCAGGAGTGGAGGGAGGATACATCATCAGTGTAGTGTAGGGTTTGATGAACAGGTGCCTCAGAGTGGGAGGATGGAGACATCATCAGGTAGTATAGGGTTTGAGAACAGGTGGCCATCAGAGTGGGGGGAGGGAACCAATCATTCAGTGAGTTGTAGGGTTTGATGAACAGGTGCATCAGAGTGGAGGGAGGGAACCATCATCAAGCTTTCAAAGAAGGGGGGGCCTCGGCAACTTTTTTTGGAAAGTGTTCAACATGAAATTCCTAATGAAACAGGGTCAAAGACCCAGTGGCACCCCCACCTAACCCAACCCTGGAAAAGTGTTCAACAGGCCCACTGACAGGTGTGAAAGGGACGCAGTTGACCCCCACCTAACCCTAACCCTGGAAAAGTGTTCAAACAGATCCTACTGAACAGGGTCAAAGACCCAGTGGACCCCCACTTAACCCTAACTCTGGAAAAGTGTTTTCAACAGGATCCTACCGAACAGGACAAAAGACCAGTGGACCCACTTAACCTAACCATGGAAAAGTTTCAACAGGATCCTACTGGAACAGGACGAAAGACCCAGTGGACCCCACTTAAACCCTAACCCTGGAAAAAGTGTTCAAACAGGATCCTACTGAACAGGGTCAAAGACCCAGGGGAATCCCCACTCCGGACCAGCAGGAGGTTCAGGAAGGAATCGACAGTTGTACAGACCAGACACAACACTGGCATCATCGTGGAACAATCATTAGAGTGGAATGATCCCTCTACGTCAAACTTCCTCGACTACGGACGAAAGCTTTTGACAGCGTTGAGAGCGAGACTCTGTGAAGGGCGCTGGACACTACGGAGTGCCAATGAAATCTCACCAACATCCATGTCAGTGGAAAGCCTAAGAGGGGACTGACCTGCAGGGTGGTTCATGGACACCAGCTCAAAGGCTCCTTTCAAGTAGAGGGACAGGAGTGAGACAGGTGCTTGTTGTCACTTTCTGTCCTGTGGCAATCGATGGATCACGAAGACATCCATGCACAGAAGCAAAACGGGCAACATTAGTCATTTAGGAAGCCAGATGGTGTTCGGACTGCGGCTGATCTGCCCTTCTCTCACACATCCAAACCACAGATGCAGGAAAAGACCAGCACTATTGCATAGAACTTTGTGAACATTCACTGGGGAAAGAGCAATGTCTGAAGGTGAACGCTAACCAGTGCAACTCCCATCAATGCTAGAAGGAGGGGAGAGCTGTCAGTACAAACTACCATCATGCTGAGGTGAAGCAGGTTAGATGAGCGTGCAGTACAAAATCCCATCAGCTGGAAGGTGAAGAGGTAGAAGCTGTCAGTACTGCTCCCATCATGCTGGAAGGTGTGAAGAGGTACAGAGCTGTCAGTACAGCTCCCATCATGCTGGATGGTGAAGAGTAGATGAGCTGTCAGTACAATCCCATCATGCTGGAAGGTGAAGAGGTTAGTGAGCTGTCAGTACAGCTCCCTATCAGCTGGAGGTGAAGAGTAGAAGAGGATAGAGAGCTGTCTAGTACAAATCCCATTCATGATGGAAGGTGAAGAGGGTAGAGAGCTGTCAGTACAGCTCCCATCTGCGGAAGGTGACGAGGTACAAGAGCTGTCAGTACAAACTACAATCATGCTTGGAAGGTGAAGAGGTACAGAGCTGTTCAGTACAGCTCCCATCATGCTGGAAGGTGAAGAGGTACAGAGCTGTCAGTTACCCCATAAAAACTCCCATCATGCTGGAGGTTGAGGAGGAGAAGAGCGTGTCAGTACAGCTCCCCATCATGCGGAAGGTGAAAAGGTACAGAGCTGTCAGTTACAACTCCATCAGCTGGAAGGTGAAGCTACAGAGCGTCAGTACAGCCCCATCATGCTGGATGGTGAAGAGGTAGAGAGCTGTCAGTAACAACTCCCAACATGCTGGAAGGTGAAGAGGTAGAGAGCTTCAGTACAACTCCCATATGCTGGAAGGTGAAGAGGGTAGAGAGCTGTCATACAACTCCCATTCATGCTGGAAGGTGCAGAGGTACAGAGCTGTCAGTACAGCTCCCATCATGCTGGAAGTGAGAGGGAGAGAGCTGTCAGTACGCTCCCATCATGACTGGAAGGTGAAGAGGTAGAGAGCTGTCAGTACAACTCCATCATGCTGGAAGGTGAAGAGGTAGAGAGCGTCAGTACAAATCCCATCATGTGGAAGGTGACGAGGTAGTAGAGACTGTCAGTACAACTCCCATCATGCTGAGAAGGTGAAGAGGGTAGAGAGCTGTCAGTACAACCCCATCATGCTGGAAGGTGAAGAGGTACAGAAGCTGTCAGACAACTCCCATCATGCCGGAAGGTGAAGAGGTCAGAGAGCTGTCAGTACAACTCTCACATCATGCTGGAAGGTGAAGAGGTACAGAGCTGTCAGTAAAACTTCCATCATGCTGGAAGGTTGAAGAGTGAGAGAGCTGTCAGTACAACTCCCATATGCTGGAAGGTTGAAGAGGTAGAGAGCTTTCAAGTACAGCTACCATCATGTGAAGGTGAAGAGGTACAGAGCTGCAGTACAGCTCCCCATCATGCTGGATGGTGAAGAGGTAGAGAGATGTCAGTACAACTCCCATCATGCTGGAAGTGAAGAGGTACAGAGCTGTCAGTACAAATCCCATCATGCTGGAAAGGTGAAGAGGTACAGAGCTGTCAGTACAGCTCCCATCATGCTGAGGTGAAGAGATACAGAGCTGTCAATACAGCTCCCATCAGCTGGAGGTGAAAGAGGTTACAGAGCTGCGTACAGCTCCATCATGCTGGAAGGTGAAGAGGTACAGAGCTGTTCAGTACAACTCCATTCATGCTGGAAGGTGAAGAGGTACAGAGCTGTCAGTACAACCCCATCATGCTGGAGGTGAAGAGGTAGAGAGCTGACAGTACAACTCCCATCATGCTGGAAGGTGAAAGAGTAGAGAGCTGCAGTACAAATCCCATCATGCTGGAAGTGAAGAGGGTAGTAGAGAGCTGTCAGTACAGCTCCCATATGCTGGAAGGTGAAGAGGTAAGTGAGAGAGCTGTCAGTACAAACTCCATCATGCGGAAGGTGAAGAGGTTATGTAGAGAGGAGATTTGTTACTGGAGATTCACATTTCTATGGGGACCATATCTGCAGCTGTGATAAACCATCACACAAAATTTGAAGCGATTAAGGGCTCTCGTTCATGAGTTACAGGGTGAACAATCACTAACAGAAAAGTGAGTTTCCTTGGCAAGAGGTTTGCACGGTTGTTCAAGATTTATATGAGACCGTCTAAGTACACACCCATGACACACCCCGACACAAAATTGAAGGGCGACATGTTTGACAGAAAAAGTGAGTATCCTTGGCGGAGGTTTGCACCGGAAATCAATTTTCTAGGGACCATCTGGTACCATGATACCACCCCACAAAAATTTGAAGCGGATTCTGTGCACTGGTTAATAAGATACAGGGAGAACAAACAAACACCACCAATACATTTTATAGGATAAAGATAGCAGGTAGTTAAATTTTCATTCCAAACTTTTGCTGACTTGACTGACTTGACTTGACTTGACACACACGCTGTGTCCAGGTAACCCTTTCAGCACTATGTACCCATGTAACCCTTTCAGCACTTATTCTACTGTGCTTTGTCATCAATAAAGATTCATTGTGACTTGACTGCACTGACTTGACTTGCACACACCTGCTTTAGGTCCATGTTAACCCTTGTTCAGCACATATATACTGTGCTTTGTCATCAATAAGCTCCATTTGACTTGATTGACTTGCCACACACCGCTTTAGTCCATGTAACCCTATTCAGCACTATATACTGTGCTTTGTCATCAAGAAGGATCATTTTGACTTGAGCTGACTTGATTGAATTGCCACACACCTGCTTTAGTCCATGTTACCCTTTCAGCACTATATACCCATGTAACCATTCAGCACTATAATACTGTGCTTTATCATCAATAGAGATCATTTTGACTTGACGTTGACTTGACTTGCCACAAACGCTGCTTTAGTCCATGTTACCCTTTCCAGCACATATATACACTGTGTGCTTTTATCATTCATAAAGGATTATTTTGACTTGTGACTTGACTTGCGAAACACAAAACCTGCTTTGTCTAATTTACCCTTTCATCACTTATCTGTGCTTTTTATCATCAAATAAAGATCATTTTGACTTGACTTGACTTGACTGGACTTGACACAAACCTGCCTTTAGTCCATGTAACCCTTTCAGCACTATACTGGGCCGTGACACACAGCAGATCAACTGTGTCTCCTAGCAACACTTCCGTCACGTTGCTTGGCGTCAGCAGAAAGGGCGATGACGATGATGATGATGATGATGATGGCGATAACGATGATTCTCCATCTACACAAAAAAACATCAGCATTATTGTCATAATCATAATAATAATAATAATAAATAAAGCTTATACAGCGCTCTTCGATGAAACATTCATCCTCAGCAGAAGGGCGTTTTACAAATAGAAAAGAAAAGAAAGTAGAAGAAAACATTTTTACAAAACATTAAGAAGCATAACAATGATAATTTAGCAACAATTTAACAATTTAAAATAAAAATTAAAAAACTCATGCCGGCCCTCTTTTTTCACATATTTTTTAGACACTCAGGGACACTCAAAATAATCCCATCAGGATTTTTTTATTTTTAAATTTTATTGTATTTATTAAAAGTAAAAATGTAAATTAAGAGATCCAAAAAAGAAAATAAAATGCATGGAGCAAACATAAAACGACATAAAAGCGAAAAAAGCCAGAATAACATGCCTGTCTTCCATCTTCCCCCCACCCCCCCTACCCCCACCCTACCCTTTCAGCACTATTACTGTGACATATATAATATCATCAATAAAGATCATTTTGACTTGACATTGGACTAACTCACCCCCACCCTACCCCCACACCCCCACCCTACACCCCCCTACCCACCCTAACCTTTCAGCACTATACTGTGCTTTATCATCATTAAAGATCATTTTGACTTGACTTTGACTACCCACACCTAACCCCACCCCCACCCTACTTACCTAACCCCACCCCCCACCCTACCCCCCACCCTACCCTACCGCTTTTCAGCACTATATACTGTTGCTTTAAAATCAGGTCAGGTCAGGTAGTTAGGACATTAGGCCTCTTGGACGGCCTCTTCATTGTCCTGTCATTTTTTGTTTGAACTTTTGCACAGCTGAGAGGTTTTTGTATTTTGTTTTCGGCAAATCTGCCTTTTAGTCATGCTCGTATTGTAGTTTTGATATGTTGGTGTATTTATCAAGGAGGTTTTTGAATTGTGTTAGATTCTGTGCTCGTTTTCGTTAAATATGTGCAGGAAGAGTATTCCAAAACTTTGTTACTCTGTTCTGAAAAGAAATTGTTTCTAATATTAGTTCGGCTATACTGGGTTAGTATTTTTAAATAGACTGTTACGGGTTCTTGAGTCAGTTGTTAGCTGGAACAAAGTTTTATTAGTATTGTTATCACTGTGAAATATTTTGTATGTTTTTATCAGATCCCCACGAATTCTTCTGTATTTCAGAGATGGTAATTTCAACTTTCTTAGTCTGTGTTCGTAATCAAGGTGACTAACGCCTTTAATCAATTTTGATGCTCGTCTTTGGACCTTTTCTAATGCTGCCGATTGCCTTTTTAAAAACGGACTCCAGACCTGATTTCCATACTTCTAGATGAGGTCTGACCAAACTTTTATATAGTTTTAAAAATACTATATTTGCCTGTCTTTCATCTACCCCACCTTACCTCCCACCCCCACCATTACCCCCACCCCACACCCTATCCTCCGCACCCCCACCCTACCCCACCCATCAAAAAAGATCATTTTGACTTGACATGAAACTTTTATATAGTTTTAAAAAATACTATTTTGGGCCTGTCTTTCATCTACCCCACCTTACCGTCCGTCACCCCCACCTTACCCCAACCCTAGCCTTCCCACCCCCACCCTACCCCACCCATAAAAAAAGATCATTTTGACTTGACTTGACTACCTACTTACCGACCCACCCGTGCCACACCCACCTCCCCACCCCCCCCCCACCCCCCACCCTACCCCCCACCTTACCCCACCCTTTTCCACTCACGAAACCACAGCACTCACAGTACAAATGCCTTGTCTTTCATCCCACCCCCCACCCTACCCCCCACCCCCACCCACCACCCCCCCTGACCCACCCTACCCCCCACCCCCACCCTAACCCCACCTTTTCCATTTGCATTGACAAACCACAGGCACTCACAGGATGATGACAATGACTGGCTTTCATCCCCCACCCCACCCTACCAGCTAAACGTGACAGCCACCCTACCGCTGTCCCTAACCCCCCACCCCACCCTACCCCCCCACCCCCACCGATACCCCACCCCACCCTACCCTACCCACACCCCCACCCTACCGCCACCCTTTTTCCAGGCACAAGTCCAACAGGCTCTCACAGTACAATGACTGTCTTTCATCCCTCCCACCCCACCCCTAAAAGCCCCCACCCTACCCCCAACCCCCCCCCACACCCACCCTACCCCACACCGCCATACCAGCCACCTTTTCCTAGGCACAAACCACTGGCACTCTACAGTAACACATGACTGTCTTGTCATCCCCTCACCCCACTAACCCTAGATTTGCCCCACCGTACGCCCACCCACCTACACTCCTACCCTCCCCCCTACCCCCCACCCAGACTACCCTTTGACTACCCCCCATCCCTACCTAGTACCCCACCCTACCCCACCTTTTCCAGGCAGAGACTTTCAGGTGCAATCACGTGCTTATGTTCTTGTTGAAAACATTTCTGTTTCTCAATTGTGAGGATTCTTAGGTCTTTTCCCTTAGCGAGCACTGACCACAACACCAACAGATCAATAACACCGCCCTATTAGCCTCCACCTTTTCCAGGCACAAACCACAGGCACTCACAGTACAATGACTCTTTCATCAACACCCCACCCTCTTACACCACCCTACCCCCCACCCCACCCTACCCCACCCTACCCCCCAGCCCCCACCCTACCCACCATACACCCCACCCCCACCTACCCCACCTTTCCAGACAAACAAAGGCACTCACCCCCACCCTACCCCTCCACCCCCACCCTACCCCACCCTCACCCATACTTAACCCCACACCTACCCCCCCACCCTACCCCACCTGACACCCCACCCCCAACCCTACCTACCCCACCCTACCCCTCACCCCCCACCTCTACCACACCCCCACCCGACCCTCACCCCCACTACCACCTGACACCCCACCCTACCTCACCACACCCTACACACCTTTTCCAAACACAACCACAGGCACTCACAGTACAATGCCTGTCTTTCATCTACCCACCTACCTACCCACCTATACTCCACCCTAACCCCCCCACCCCCACCATACCCCCACCTCTACCACATTACCCCACCCTACCCCACCTACCCCCCACCCAGTACCACACCTTTTCCACACACAACCAACAGGCACCGCAGTACAAAGCCTGTCTTTCATCCCACCCCCACCCTACCCCTCACCCACCACCCTACCCCACCCTCACCAACCTACCCCAGCTGGACACCCCACCCCCACCCCTACCCCACCCTACCCCACCTTTTCCACACACAAAACACAGGCACTACAGTACAATGGCCTGTCTTCACCTACCCCACCCTATTCATACCCTACCTCACCTACCCCCCACCCCCACCCACCCACCTTACCCCACCTACCCCCCACCCCCACCCTACCCCCACCCTACCCCACCTTGTCCACACACAAAACCACAAGGCACTCACAGTAACAATGCCTGTCTTTAATCTACCCCACCCTACACCTACCCACCACTACACTCCCCACCCCCACCTAACCCCCCAACCTCTACCCACCTTACCCCACCTTACCCCCACCCTACCCCACCTTTTCCCACACCAAAACCAAAGGCCACTCACAGCCACAATGCCTGCTTTCATCGCCCCACCCTACCTACCCCACCTAACCCAACCTACACCCCACCCTACCCCACCCACCCCCACCCTACCCCACCTTACCCCCCACCCTACCCACCTTTTCACACACAAACCACAGCACTCACAGTTACAATGCTGTCTTCATTCTAACCCCACCCTACCCTACCCCACCTTACCCCCCACCCCCACCCTACCCTCACATTACCTCCACCGTTACCCCCACCCAAACCCTACCCCACCCTTACCCCACCCTACCCCCACCCTACACAACCCCCCCACCCCCCACCCTTTACCCATCACCCTCACCTAACCCCCCACCCTCCACCCTTACCCCACCTTACACCCAACCCTACCCCACCTTCCCCCACCCTACCCCCACCCTACCCACCACCCCACCCCACCCCCCCCCCCCCCTTACCCTTACCGGTGTAATGTGTTATCACCCCCCACTCATACCCCCCACCTCCACCCTACCCCACCCCTTTACACCACCCCCCACCCTACCCCACATTACAGTACAATGGCCTGTCTTTCATCTGCCCCACCTGAAAATTGATGATGGATGATGGTGATGATAATGATGATGGTGGTGATGGTGGTGATGATAATGATGGATGATGATGGTACTGATGATTGGGGGCATAATGTGCTGATGGATTAATGATGATGGTAATGATGATGGGGCAGGAGATGATGATGATGGGTGGTGATGATGGTAATGATGATGGAGATGAGTTGATGATGGTATGATGATCATGATGATGGTGATGATGGTTGAGATCATGATGAGATGGGAATGATGATGATGATGAATGATGGTAATGATGATGATGATGGTAATGATGATGGTGATGATGATGATGAGGATGATAGATGATGGTGGTGGTGATGATGATGGTAATGATGATGATGATGAGGAGGAGGATGATGCCAAGATGTAATGATTGGTGGTGGTGATGATGATGGCAAGATTGATGAGATGGACGACTGATGATGATGGGATTGATGGATGGTAATTGATGTGATGATGATGATGGTAATGATGATGGTAATAATGATGGTGGTGATGGTGATGGATGATGATGATGGTAAGATAATGATGGTAATGATAATGATGGTAAGATAATGATGGTAATGATGATGATGGTGATGATGATGGTAATGATGGTAATGATGATGGTATGATGATGATGATGACGCTGATGATGATGAATTGATGACGAAAATGATGACGGAAAAAAAATGACGACGGAAAACAACTCCCACCATGCTTCTGGACGATGTGAAGGTGGGGGTTCCACTGTTCCTCCATTGGAGGGGTGACAGGTTGTAACGGTCAACGATGGTAAGATGATGATGGTAATGATGATGATGATGACCGATGATGGTAATGATGATGGTAATGATATGATGATGGAATGAGATGGTAATGATGATGATGACGTGATGGTAATGATGATGGTAATGATGATGATGATGGTGATGATGAGATGATGGTGGTGGCGATGATGGTAAATGAGGATGACGATGATGGTAATGATGATGGTAATGATGGGCTTGGTTAATGATGGGTAAGATGATATGAGTAATGATGATGATGATGGTAATGATGGATTATGAGATGGTACTGGTAAGATGATGATGATGGTAATGACGATGAGGGTAATGATGATGATGATGATTGTTAATGCTGAGAAAACAACTCACCATGCGTCTGAACGATGTTAATGTGGGCTGGGTCCAATGTTCCTCACTGGAGGGTGAAGGCCAGAGAGAAGACGAAGGAGAAGAAATTGCGCGTTGACCGGCACCTGACATGTACACTCCAGAGCGTTTGTCTGAGCGTTTATCATGAGAAGGCCATCGCCTGCCGCTCTGTATCGCCCACTGTAATATACCAGACAACAACACAGTGTTTATATGATGGTGATCGCTCTTGGATCACCCACTGAATATACCAGACAACACAGTGTTTTATATGTGGATCCGCCTCTGTATCACCCACTGTAATATACAAGACAAACACAGGTGTTTATATGATGTGTGATCCTTCTGTACACCACTGTAATTATAATTACCAAAACAACACAGTGTTTATATGAGTGTGAACCGCCTCTGTATCACCCTCTGTAAATATACCAGACAATCAGGGTTATATGATGTGTGATCATTCTGTATCACCCACTGGAATATACCAGACAACACAGTGGTTTATAGATGTGTGATCCTTCTGTATCACCACTGTAATATACCAGACAACAACACAGTTTTATATGATATGTGATCCATTTGTACACCCACTGTAATATACCAGACAACAACACAGTGTTTATATGAGTGTGATCGTTCTGTAGCACCACTGTACTCTACCAGACAACTACAGTGTTTATAATGATGTGTGATCCGCCTCTGTAGCACCCCCCACTCACCCCCACTCTGTAAATACCAGAAACACAGTGTTATATGATGTGATCCGTTCTGTATCACCATCTGTAATATACCAGACAACACAGTGTTTATATGAAGGTGATCCGTTCTGTATCACCCTCTGTAATATACCAGAACAACACACAGTGTTTATATGTTTGATCCGTTGTATCACCCACTGTAATATACCAAATAACACAACGTTAATATGATGTGTGATCCGCTCTGTATCACACTCTGTAATATACCAGACAACACAGTGTTTATATGATGTGTGATCCGTTCTGTCTTTATCACACAACACAGTGTTTACACCCTCACCCCCTCTCCGTCCAGCATCGCCTCGCTGTAATATACCAGACAACGAACACAGTGTTTATAATGATGTGTGGAAGGCAGATCCGTATCACCCTCTGTAATATACCAGACAACAGTGTTTATATGATGTGTGATCCGTTCTGTTTATATGATGTATCACCCTCTGTAATATAACAGACAACAACACAGTGTTTATATGATGTGTTATCCGTTCTGTATCACCCTCTGTAATATACCAAACAACAGTGTTTATATGATGTGTGATCCGTTCTGTATCACCCTCTGTAATATACCAGACAACACAGTGTTTATATGATGTGTGATCCATTCTGTATCACCCTCTGTAATATACCAGACAACACAGTGTTTATATGATGTGTGATCCATTCTGTATCACCCACTGTAATATACCATACAACAACACAGTGTTTATATGATGTGTTATCCGTTCTGTATCACCCTCTGTAATATAACAGACAACAACACAGTGTTTATATGATGTGTTATCCGTTCTGTATCACCCACTGTAATATAACAGACAACAACACAGTGTTTATATGATGTGTTATCCGTTCTGTATCACCCTCTGTAATATAACAGACAACAACACAGTGTTTATATGATGTGTTATCCGTTCTGTATCACCCTCTGTAATATAACAGACAACAACACAGTGTTTATATGATGTGTTATCCGTTCTGTATCACCCTCTGTAATATACCAGACAACACCACAGTCTTTATATGATGTGTGATCCGCTCTGTATCACCCACTGTAATATACCAAATAACACAACGTTAATATGATGTGTGATCCGCTCTGTATCACACTCTGTAATATACCAGACAACACAGTCTTTATATGATGTGTGATCCGCTCTGCATCACCCACTGTAATATACCAGACAACAACACAGTGTTTATATGATGTGTTATCCGTTCTGTATCACCCTCTGTAATATAACAGACAACAACACAGTGTTTATATGATGTGTGTTCCGTTCTGTATCACCCACTGTAATATACCAGACAACAACACAGTGTTTATATGATGTGTGTTCCGTTCTGTATCACCCACTGTAATATACCAGACAACACAGTGTTTATATGATGTGTGATCCGATCTGTATCACACAGTGTTTATATGATGTGTGATCCGCTCTGTATCACACTCTGTAATATACCAGACAACACAGTCTTTATATGATGTGTGATCCGCTCTGTATCACCCACTGTAATATACCAGACAACAGTGTTTATATGATGTGTGATCCGCTCTGTATCACCCTCTGTAATATAACCAGACAACAACACAGTGTTTATATGATGTGTGATCCGCTCTGCATCACCCACTGTAATATACCAGACAACAACACAGTGTTTATATGATGTGTGATCCGCTCTGTATCACCCACTGTAATATACCAGACAACACAGTGTTTATATGATAGTGACTGGTCACCTTTCATCCATTTGGAGCAGCACCCCATTTCTCTGCCTCACCAACTTCTGAACTGATTCCTATGACAACTGACACTATCTCACCTGTCCTCCATCTTCAGCAATGTGCCATCTCTCATCCACACCATCATCAACACCTGAACTGATTCCTATGACAACTGACACTATCTCACCTGTCATCCATCTTCAGCAATGTGCCATCTCTCATCCACACCATCATCAACACCTGGAAATGATTACCTATGACAACTGACACTATCTCACCTGTCCTCCATCTTCAGCAATGTCCCATCTCTCATCCACACCATCATCAACACCTGAACTGATTCCTATGACAACTGACACTATCTCACCTGTCCTCCATCTTCAGCAATGTGCCATCTCTCATCCACACCATCATCAACACCTGAACTGATTCCTATGACAACTGACACTATCTCACCTGTCCTCCATCTTCAGCAATGTCCCATCTCTCATCCACACCATCATCAACACCTGAACTGATTCCTATGACAACTGACACTATCTCACCTGTCCTCCATCTTCAGCAATGTCCCATCTCTCATCCACACCATCATCAACACCTGAACTGATTCCTATGACAACTGACACTATCTCACCTGTCCTCCATCTTCAGCAATGTGCCATCTCTCATCCACACCATCATCAACACCTGAACTGATTCCTATGACAACTGACACTATCTCACCTGTCCTCCATCTTCAGCAATGTGCCATCTCTCATCCACACCATCATCAACACCTGAACTGATTCCTATGACAACTGACACTATCTCACCTGTCCTCCATCTTCAGCAATGTGCCATCTCTCATCCACACCATCATCAACACCTGAACTGATTCCTATGACAACTGACACTATCTCACCTGTCCTCCATCTTCAGCAATGTCCCATCTCTCATCCACACCATCATCAACACCTGAACTGATTCCTATGACAACTGACACTATCTCACCTGTCCTCCATCTTCAGCAATGTGCCATCTCTCATCCACACCATCATCAACACCTGAACTGATTCCTATGACAACTGACACTATCTCACCTGTCCTCCATCTTCAGCAATGTGCCATCTCTCATCCACACCATCATCAACACCTGAACTGATTCCTATGACAACTGACACTATCTCACCTGTCCTCCATCTTCAGCAATGTCCCATCTCTCATCCACACCATCATCAGGTCGTGGGGTGAAGCATGGATGGCGCAGGGGAGGTAAATGTTGGATCCCACACGGTGAGTTCCGCTGGTCAGCTGTTGAGTGAACATCTTGCCCAAACCTGGAACAGGGCAGTGTGTGTAAGCATTCTGTTTGATGAAGTTGTGCACGCACACACACATGCACAACGAATACGCACACACACACACACACACTTTTTGCAAATGCTTCTTTGTCATGGTGGTTGAGTCTTTACATCACTGACACACACACACACACACACACACACAAAACACACACACACACACACACACACACACACACACTTTTTGCAAATGCTTCTTTGTCATGGTGGTTGAGTCTTGTCATCACTGACACACATGCACCCACCCAGGGTGTGTGATTTACCTGACAAGAAAGGAGGGACAGATCTGAGGGGATTAAGATTAAGATTAAAATTATAGCCCCGTCGACAACAAAGGCCATGTCAGTGCTGTCACAACGTTACAATCTCACCACGTTACATATCACCACGTATTTAAAAAGGGATAAAAACACAAGGTAAAACAAGATCAAAGTTTTGTTGTTAAAATACTTTTGTGTGAAAGCAGAGGGGTCTGAAACTTAAATTTCTTCACATAAAGGTGATTCAAAGGAAACTTCAAATGTTCTTCTTCTTCTTCTTCGCCTCAGGCAGCCAACTTCATGAGGCTGAAGATTCTGCTGCACTTTGGGTGGGTAGTAAGAAGACAAGAAGGTAGAAAGCGGGAAGATAGAAGTAGCCTAATGGAAAGGAAAGGAAACATAGAATAAAACCTAGTGTGGATCTGTAGGAATCTGAATTTAAAAAAATTGTTTTAAGTGGACCATAGCCTTTATTTCGTAGTATCTGGGCAAGACCAATCTGGCTACCGTAGCGGTCCACAGGGGTGAACCCCGACCAAATTAATACAAATCAATCTACCACTCACTGGCCACAGTGAGCTGAATGAGTTGAGCCCCGACCAAATTAATACAAATCAATCTACCACTCAGTGAGCTGAATGCATTGAGCCCCGACCAAATTAATACAAATCAATCTACCACTCACTGGCCACAGTAAGCTGAATGCGTTGAGCAATGGCGATGCCGACAGAGTTGTTGACGTAACAGGTGTAATTAGCATAACGACCAAATTAATACAAATCAATCTACCACTCACTGGCCACAGTGAGCTGAATGCGTTGAGCAATGGCGATGCCGACAGAGTTGTTGACGTAACAGGTGTAATTAGCATAACGACCAAATGAATACAAATCAATCTACCACTCACTGGCCACAGTAAGCTGAATGCATTGAGCAATGGCGATGCCGACAGAGTTGTTGACGTAACAGGTGTAATTAGCATAACGACCAAATTAATACAAATCAATCTACCACTCACTGGCCACAGTGAGCTGAATGCATTGAGCAATGGCGATGCCGACAGAGTTGTTGACGTAACAGGTGTAATTAGCACAACGACCAAATTAATACAAATCAATCTACCACTCACTGGCCACAGTGAGCTGAATGCGTTGAGCAATGGCGATGCCGACAGAGTTGTTGACGTAACAGGTGTAATTAGCATAACGACCAAATGAATACAAATCAATCTACCACTCACTGGCCACAGTGAGCTGAATGCGTTGAGCAATGGCGATGCCGACAGAGTTGTTGACGTAACAGGTGTAATTAGCATAACGACCAAATGAATACAAATCAATCTACCACTCACTGGCCACAGTGAGCTGAATGCGTTGAGCAATGGCGATGCCGACAGAGTTGTTGACGTAACAGGTGTAATTAGCATAACGACCAAATGAATACAAATCAATCTACCACTCACTGGCCACAGTGAGCTGAATGCGTTGAGCAATGGCGATGCCGACAGAGTTGTTGACGTAACAGGTGTAATTAGCATAACGACCAAATGAATACAAATCAATCTACCACTCACTGGCCACAGTGAGCTGAATGCGTTGAGCAATGGCGATGCCGACAGAGTTGTTGACGTAACAGGTGTAATTAGCATAACGACCAAATGAATACAAATCAATCTACCACTCACTGGCCACAGTGAGCTGAATGCGTTGAGCAATGGCGATGCCGACAGAGTTGTTGACGTAACAGGTGTAATTAGCATAACGACCAAATTAATACAAATCAATCTACCACTCACTGGCCACAGTGAGCTGAATGCGTTGAGCAATGGCGATGCCGACAGAGTTGTTGACGTAACAGGTGTAATTAGCATAACGACCAAATGAATACAAATCAATCTACCACTCACTGGCCACAGTGAGCTGAATGCGTTGAGCAATGGCGATGCCGACAGAGTTGTTGACGTAACAGGTGTAGAGGCCTTCATCCGACGTCCTCACCCCACCCTTAGTGCGGTGAATCACCTTACGAATGTGGAGAGTACCGTTAGGGTAGGCATAGCGACGACCCTTAGCTGACCTGTAATTAGCATAACATGACATGTAATTAGCATAACACCCCACCCTTAGTGCTGTGAATCACCTTACGAATGTGGAGGGTACCGTTAGGGTAGGCATAGCGACGACCCTTAGCTGACCTGTAGTTAGCATAACATGACATGTAATTAGCATAACACCCCACCCTTAGTGCGGTGAATCACCTTACGAATGTGGAGAGTACCGTTAGGGTAGGCATAGCGACGACCCTTAGCTGACCTGTAGTTAGCATAACATGACCTGTAATTAGCATAACACCCCACCCTTAGTGCGGTGAATCACCTTACGAATGTGGAGAGTACCGTTAGGGTAGGCATAGCGACGACCCTTAGCTGACCTGTAATTAGCATAACATGACATGTAATTAGCATAACACCCCACCCTTAGTGCGGTGAATCACCTTACGAATGTGGAGAGTACCGTTAGGGTAGGCATAGCGACGACCCTTAGCTGACCTGTAATTAGCATAACATGACATGTAATTAGCATAACACCCCACCCTTAGTGCGGTGAATCACCTTACGAATGTGGAGAGTACCGTTAGGGTAGGCATAGCGACGACCCTTAGCTGACCTGTAATTAGCATAACATGACATGTAATTAGCATAACACCACCCCCTGACCCTTAGCTGACCTGCAATTAGCATAACATGACCTGTAATTAGCATAACACCCCACCCTTAGTGCTGTGAATCACCTTACGAATGGGGAGGGTACTGTTAGGGTAGGCATAGCGATGACCCTTAGCTGAAACTTAGCACCTTACGAATGTGGAGGGTACCGTTAGGGTAGGCATAGCGATGACCCTTAGCTGACCTGCAATTAGCATAACATGACCTGTAATTAGCATAACACCCCACCCTTAGTGCTGTGAATCACCTTACGAATGGGGAGGGTACTGTTAGGGTAGGCATAGCGATGACCCTTAGCTGACCTGTAATTAGCATAACACCCCGGCCCTTAGTGCTGTGAATCACCTTACGAATGTGGAGGGTACTGTTAGGGTAGGCATAGCGACGAACCTTAGCTGACCTGTAATTAGCATATATGACATGCAATTAGCATAACACCCTGTCCTTACTGCGGTAGGCATGAATCACCTTATGAATGTGGAGGGTACCATAAGTGTAGGCATAACGACGACCCTTAGCTGACCTGTAATTAGCATAACATGACATGTAATTAGCATAACACCCCACCCTTAGTGCTGTGAATCACCTTACGAATGTGGAGGGTACCGTTAGGGTAGGCATAGCGACGACCCTTAGCTGACCTGTAGTTAGCATAATATGACATGTAATTAGCATAACACCCAGCCCTTAGCAAGTTAGTGCGGTGAATCACCTTACGAATGTGGAGGGTACCGTTAGGGTAGGCATAGCGACGACCCTTAGCTGGCCTGTAATTAGCATACTGATGATGTAAACTGATAACAATGGAACAAATAAAGCACACTGATAATGTAAACTGATAATAATGGAACAAATAAAGCACACTGATGATGTAAACTGATAACAATGGAACAAATAAAGCACACTGATGATGTAAACTGATAATAATGGAACAAATAAAGCACACTGATGATGTAAACTGATAATAATGGAACAAATAAAGCACACTGATGATGTAAACTGATAATAATGGAACAAATAAAGCACACTGATGATGTAAACTGATAACAATGGAACAAATAAAGCACACTGATGATGTAAACTGATAATAATGGAACAAATAAAGCACACTGATGATGTAAACTGATAATAATGGAACAAATAAAGCACACTGATGATGTAAACTGATAATAATGGAACAAATAAAGCACACTGATGATGTAAACTGATAACAATGGAACAAATAAAGCACACTGATGATGTAAACTGATAATAATGGAACAAATAAAGCACACTGATGATGTAAACTGATAACAATGGAACAAATAAAGCACACTGATGATGTAAACTGATAACAATGGAACAAATAAAGCACACTGATAATGTAAACTGATAACAATGGAACAAATAAAGCACACTGATAATGTAAACTGATAATAATGGAACAAATAAAGCACACTGATGATGTAAACTGATAACAATGGAACAAATAAAGCACACTGATGATGTAAACTGATAATAATGGAACAAATAAAGCACACTGATGATGTAAACTGATAATAATGGAACAAATAAAGCACACTGATGATGTAAACTGATAATAATGGAACAAATAAAGCACACTGATGATGTAAACTGATAATAATGGAACAAATAAAGCACACTGATGATGTAAACTGATAATAATGGAACAAATAAAGCACACTGATGATGTAAACTGATAATAATGGAACAAATAAAGCACACTGATGATGTAAACTGATAATAATGGAACAAATAAAGCACACTGATGATGTAAACTGATAATAATGGAACAAATAAAGCACACTGATGATGTAAACTGATAACAATGGAACAAATAAAGCACACTGATAATGTAAACTGATAATAATGGAACAAATAAAGCACACTGATGCCCCGCCCTGTAAACTGATAACAATGGAACATCGCACACTGATGATGTAAACTGATAATAATCCAAATAATCTTAGCACCGGAGTTCACCCTGTAATGCCCGCCGGTGATGTCCTCTTGCCGACCTTTGCCCAGTTACGCCCTTTACCTGCCCCGCCCTGTGACCTTTGCCACTTATACCCTGTACAACCGCCCTAAGTGAAACAAACTCCCTTCCCCCTCACATCTTTGGTCCCCGTACCTCCCCCCCCTCACATCTGACCTTTGCCTTTGCCAGTTACACCCTGTACATGCCCCGCCCTGTACCTCCCAGCCGGTTACCCCCCCTGTCACATCTTAGGTCCCCGTCCTCCTTGTGACCTTTGCCAGTTACACCCTGTACATGCCCCGCCCTGTACCTCCCTTCCCCCTCACATCTTAGGTCCCCGTCCTCCTTGTGACCTTTGCCAGTTACGCCCTGTACATGCCCCGCCCTGTACCTCCCTTCCCCCCTCACATCTTAGGTCCCCGTCCTCCTTGTGACCTTTGCCAGTTACACCCTGTACATGCCCCGCCCTGTACCTCCCTTCCCCCTCACATCTTAGGTCCCCGTCCTCCTTGTGACCTTTGCCAGTTACACCCTGTACATGCCCCGCCCTGTACCTCCCTTCCCCGTCACATCTTAGGTCCCCGTCCTCCTTGTGACCTTTGCCAGTTACACCCTGTACATGCCCCGCCCTGTACCTCCCTTCCCCCTCACATCTTAGGTCCCCGTCCTCCTTGTGACCTTTGCCAGTTACACCCTGTACATGCCCCGCCCTGTACCTCCCTTCCCCCTCACATCTTAGGTCCCCGTCCTCCTTGTGACCTTTGCCAGTTACACCCTGTACATGCCCCGCCCTGTACCTCCCTTCCCCCTCACATCTTAGGTCCCCGTCCTCCTTGTGACCTTTGCCAGTTACGCCCTGTACATGCCCCGCCCTGTACCTCCCTTCCCCGTCACATCTTAGGTCCCCGTCCTCCTTGTGACCTTTGCCAGTTACACCCTGTACCCTGTACACATGCCCCGCCTCTTGTGACCTTTGCCAGTTACACCCTGTACATGCCCCGCCGTCCCTTCCCCTTTCACATCTTAGGTCCCCGTCCTCCTTGTGTCCTTTGCCAGTTACACCCTGTACATGCCCGCCCTGTACCTCCCTTCCCCCTCACATCTTAGGTCCCCGTCCTCCTTGTGACCTTTGCCAGTTACGCCCTGTACATGCCCCGCCCTGTACCTCCCTTCCCCCTCACATCTTAGGTCCCCGTCCTCCTTGTGACCTTTGCCAGTTACGCCCTGTACATGCCCCGCCCTGTACCTCCCTTCCCCCTCACATCTTAGGTCCCCGTCCTCCTTGTGACCTTTGCCAGTTACGCCCTGTACATGCCCCGCCCTGTACCTCCCTTCCCCCTCACATCTTAGGTCCCCGTCCTCCTTGTGACCTTTGCCAGTTACGCCCTGTACATGCCCCGCCCTGTACCTCCCTTCCCCGTCACATCTTAGGTCCCCGTCCTCCTTGTGACCTTTGCCAGTTACACCCTGTACATGCCCCGCCCTGTACCTCCCTTCCCCCTCACATCTTAGGTCCCCGTCCTCCTTGTGACCTTTGCCAGTTACACCCTGTACATGCCCCGCCCTGTACCTCCCTTCCCCCTCACATCTTAGGTCCCCGTCCTCCTTGTGACCTTTGCCAGTTACACCCTGTACATGCCCCGCCCTGTACCTCCCTTCCCCCTCACATCTTAGGTCCCCGTCCTCCTTGTGACCTTTGCCAGTTACACCCTGTACATGCCCCGCCCTGTACCTCCCTTCCCCCTCACATCTTAGGTCCCCGTCCTCCTTGTGACCTTTGCCAGTTACACCCTGTACCTGCCCCGCCCTGTACCTCCCTTCCCCCTCACATCTTAGGTCCCCGTCCTCCTTGTGACCTTTGCCAGTTACACCCTGTACATGCCCCGCCCTGTACCTCCCTTCCCCCTCACATCTTAGGTCCCCGTCCTCCTTGTGACCTTTGCCAGTTACACCCTGTACCTGCCCCGCCCTGTACCTCCCTTCCCCCTCACATCTTAGGTCCCCGTCCTCCTTGTGACCTTTGCCAGTTACACCCTGTACATGCCCCGCCCTGTACCTCCCTTCCCCCTCACATCTTAGGTCCCCGTCCTCCTTGTGACCTTTGCCATTTACACCCTGTACATGCCCCGCCCTGTACCTCCCTTCTCCCTCACATCTTAGGTCCCGTTCTCCTTGTGACCTTTGCCAGTTACACCCTGTACCTGCCCCGCCCTGTACCTCCCTTCCCCGTCACATCTTAGGTACATGCCCCCGCCCTGTACCTCCCTTCCCCCTCACATCTTAGGTCCCCGTCCTCCTTGTGACCTTTGCTAGTTACACCCTGTACATGCCCCGCCCTGTACCTCCCTTCCCCGTCACATCTTAGGTCCCCGTCCTCCTTGTGACCTTTGCCGGTTACGCCCTGTACATGCCCCGCCCTGTACCTCCCTTCCCCCTCACATCTTAGGTCCCCGTCCTCCTTGTGACCTTTGGGTGATGCACCTACACACCCTTGACTGGGTGCAAATCGTTTTCCGGGATGCACACCCTTAATTGGTGGGGTGCACACCCTTAACACTGAGACATGTCTGCCACTCGGCGACATTTAAGCCCCACATGGCACATTTTGTGCTAGAATGTCTTTTACTTTTAGTATTAGACCCCCTCCTTTACCGGGATGTACACCCTTAATTAGTGGGGTGTACACCCTTAATGGGGGGTGTACACCCTTAACTCGGAGATATGTCTGCCGCTCGGCGACATTAAAATCCCACGTAGCATAATTTGTACTGCAATGTCTACATGTCTGCCGCTCGGCGACATTGTATTTTCGAGGGATAATTTATATACGAATGTGCTATATACTCTTAGTGCCACATCCTCACACAAAATTTTAAGGGATTCTGTCTTCTAGTTCACGAGATACAGCTTGGACAAGAAATATATAGCGCAAAGAAGGAAATTTCGGTTTTCAAGGTCACACTTCAAGGTCAAGGTCAGCATGGCGATAATTTATGCTCGGATGTTTTCTACTCTAGGTTATACAGTACCACACACAATCTGAAGCGCTTCTGTCAAGTACAAATGTGGAAAAAATGGCTGAAAACCCAATTTGTAGACCCCTACCACTTTCAAGGCCTACCAATCTCCGGGACCTTGATCTGTATGCCATCATCAGAACGGCCATAAGCCAAAATACCTACGTGCCAAATTTGAAGACTATAAGACCAACGGTGTGGAAGTTATGGCCCCTTAAAGATTTTCGGTTTTCAAGGTCATACGCCAAGGTCAAGATGGTGAAAAAATTTGCGCGGATGCCTTCCTCTCATGGTGACACACCACCACACAAAATTTGAAGCGATTCGGTCAAGCGGTTTGGGAGATATCCTTGGGACAGACAGAAAAGAAAAAAAGAAAAAAAGTTACATACACGAACGAAAACATACTCCTTTGCGATCGTAGATCAGCAAAGGACAATAATGTAAGCCGATAATAAAAGGGCAAGTAATCACATCATCATGTCTATAAGGAAAATGTCACAGGAAAATTGACTCCAACTCAGAATCACAAAGAGTGAGAGAGAGAGAGAGAGAGAGAGAGAGAGAGAGAGAGAGAGAGAGAGAGAGAGAGAGAGAGAGAGAGAGAGAGAGAGAGAGAGAGAGAGAGAGAGAGAGAGAGAGAGAGAGACAGACACAGAGAGAGAGAGAGAGAGAGAGAGAGAGAGAGAGAGAGAGAGAGAGAGAGAGAGAGAGAGTGAGTGAGAGAGAGAGAGAGAGAGAGAGAGAGACAGAGACAAAGACACAAAGACACACAGAGAGTGAGAGAGACAGAGACAGACAAAGACACACAGAGAGACAGAGAGAGAGACAGACACAGAGAGAGAGAGAGAGAGAGAGAGAGACAGAGAGAGAGAGAGAGAGAGAGAGAGAGAGAGAGAGAGAGAGTGAGAGAGACAGAGACAGACAAAGACACACAGAGAGTGAGAGGGGAAAGAAAGATAGAGGGAGAAGAAAAGAAAGGGGAAGGAGGATGAAACATTGAAGATAGGGATACAGAAAGGAGATCATAAAAGCCTGTTCTTATTCCAACCCAGAAATCAATACAATGACGCAAGGCCTATTCATATACACTGTACATCTATACAATTACACAACATTCAAACAAAAGAAAAAAGAAAAAAATGGGAAAAACTTCAAAATTTATTTGGCAAATATTTCGGATTAGTGTCCTTTGACAATGCCCAGACTATCTCCTTCTGTACACTGTATATATTCATAAGCACACAAAAAATGAAACAAGCGATACATTACATAACAAATCAAACACTGACTATACACAAACATAGGCACATGATCACACAAAGTATGCATGCATGTGCAAAACACACACACCTGCTCTGCATTGTCACTGTGGTGGATCCACACATGGATAAGATGTCCACAGTGTTGGTCACTAGCGATGTCACACTGCAGGCTGACCGATGCCTTTCTCACAGTGACCACAGTTCGTTATACCATGCAATACATAATACAATACAATACATAATAACAACAACAAACAACATAGTATTTATACGGCGCTGAATCTTGATAGAAATCAAATCAAAGCGCACACACACGTTAGCATTCAAAGCGCATTCAAACACAAACGCAATACAACGCGAACACACACAGATAACATAAATGGAATATAGCAGAAACAGACCTAATGGCAAGAGAGAGAAGATAAAGAGAGAGGAGCTTTAATGACGGGGGAACAGGTGGGTTTTGAGGTTAGCTTTGAAAGCAGAGAGAGTCGGTCGCTGACGGAGGGAGAGAGGAAGTTTGTTCCAGGAGGTCGGTCCTGAGACAGCAAAAGAGCGCCGACCAACAGTTGAAAGCTTATACCTAGGGATCTGGAGAGAAAGAGGGTCAGAAACTGAACGTAAAGTGCGAGCTGGCGTATAGATGGAAATATTGTCACAGAGGTAAGATGGAGCAGCTTTATGAATAGATTTATAGCAAAGTGTGTTTAATTTATACTCAATTCTGTCTGCGACAGGAAGCCAGTGCAAAGAACGCAGAAGAGGGCTAACATGATCAAACTTTTTCTTCCTAAGGACAAGACGAGCAGCTGTGTTTTGAATACGCTGGAGACAAGATAGAGAAGAGACTGATAGGCCAGAAAGGAGAGCATTACAGTAGTCAATACGAGATAGGATGAGGGAAGTAACAAGTTTTGCTGTGGCTTCATCTGAGAGGTATTTACGAATATAGCCAATGCAACGAATTTGATAGTAGCAGGACTGACAGGTCTGAGTCAGGAAACTCTGCATGGAAAGAGTATTGTCCAAAGTGACACCTAAGTTTTTGACTGAGTCTGAGAGGGGAATGATATTGTTACCCAGTTGGATTGACTCTATGGAAACAGAGGCTAGTTTGTTTTTTGTCCCTACAAGCATTGCTTCGGTTTTTTCACCATTTAATTGAAGTTTATTTTGAACCATCCAATTTTGAATATCAATATAGCAGTTGTTACTTTCTGTAAGAATGGAATCTAGATCTTCAGGGGTTGTACTGTTTTGGAGTTGTGAGTCATCTGCATAGAAGTGATGTTTCATGTTGTGCTGATCGATGACATTGGCAAGAGGTGACGTATACAAAGTAAACAAGACAGGACCAAGCACAGACCCCTGGGGGACTCCACAAGAAAGCCTAACCTGTTCAGACTGACGACCATTGACCAGAACTGATTGAAAACGATCAGAAAGGTAAGAGGAAAACCAAGAAAGAGCAGGGCCCTTAATTCCAAAAGTATGTTCAAGACGAGACAGAAGAATGGAGTGGTCTATGGTATCAAAGGCAGCAGAGAGATCAAGAAGTGTCAAAAAAGAGATTTGACCAGCATCAGAAGCAAGTAAGAGGTCATTGACGATAATACACACACACCTGCTCTGTATTCACACTGTGGTGGATCCACACATGGATAAGATGTCCACAGTGTTGGACAGAGGCCACATCACATCGCAGGCTGACCGATGCCTTTCTCACAGTGACCACAGTTCATTATACCATACACTACATAATACAATACATAATACACACCCACCTGCTCTGTAAGGGTTGGCCATTGTGTCCACACATAGGTCACATTTCCAAACTGTTGGTCACTAGCCATGTCACATTGCAGGCTGACCGATGCCTTTCTCACAGTGACCACAGTTCATTATACCATACACTACATAATACAATACATAATACACACCCACCTGCTCTGTAAGGGTTGGCCATTGTGTGTCCACACAAAGGTCACATTTCCAAACTGTTGGTCACTAGCCATGTCACACTGCAGGCTGACCGATGCCTTTCTCACAGTGACCACAGTTCATTATACCATACACTACATAATACAATACATAATACACACCCACCTGCTCTGTAAGGGTTGGCCATTGTGTGTCCACACAAAGGTCACATTTCCAAACTGTTGGTCACTAGCCATGTCACACTGCAGGCTGACCGATGCCTTTCTCACAGTGACCACAGTTCGTCTCTCAGCCATCAGACCCAGGCCTGCCGCTATGTCCTCCGTGTGGTCACCATGGCAACTGACATCTTCGTCGTAGTAGTCTTGTCAATAGAAAAAGAAAAAAAAGAGAGAGAGAGAAATTATAAAATGGTGTTGTCATTGTATGTACCACAGCGGAACCCACTGAGACCTCAACAAAACATCCAGAATAAGGTGTGAAGTGGGAGGGGGCTGAATAAGGCAATGTTAATACTGACAAAGAAGGTGTGAAGTGGGAGGGGGCTGAATAAGGCAATGTTAATACTGACAACGAAGGTGTGAAGTGGGAGGGAGCTGAATAAGGCAATGTTAATACTGACAAAGAAGGTGTGAAGTGGGAGGGAGCTGAATAAGGCAATGTTAATACTGACACTGAAGGTGTGAAGTGGGAGGGGGCTGAATAAGGCAATGTTAATACTGACAAAGAAGGTGTGAAGTGGGAGGGGGCTGAATAAGGCAATGTTAATACTGACAACGAAGGTGTGAAGTGGGAGGGAGCTGAATAAGGCAATGTTAATACTGACAAAGAAGGTGTGAAGTGGGAGGGAGCTGAATAAGGCAATGTTAATACTGACAAAGAAGGTGTGAAGTGGGAGGGGGCTGAATAAGGCAATGTTAATACTGACAAAGAAGGTGTGAAGTGGGAGGGGGCTGAATAAGGCAATGTTAATACTGACAAAGAATGTGTGAAGTGGGAGGGGGCTGAATAAGGCAATGTTAATACTGACAACGAAGGTGTGAAGTGGGAGGGGGCTGAATAAGGCAATGTTAACACTGACAACGAAGGTGTGAAGTGGGAGGGGGCTGAATAAGGCAATGTTAATACTGACAACGAAGGTGTGAAGTGGGAGGGAGCTGAATAAGGGAGGCAATGTTAATACTGACAACGAAGGTGTGAAGTGGGAGGGGGCTGAATAAGGCAATGTTAATACTGACAACGAAGGTGTGAAGTGGGAGGGGGCTGAATAAGGCAGGCAATGTTAATACTGACAAAGAAGGTGTGAAGTGGGAGGGGGCTGAATAAGGCAATGTGAATACTGACAAAGAAGGTGTGAAGTGGGAGGGGGCTGAATAAGGCAATGTGAATATTGACACTGAAGGTGTGAAGTTGGAGGGGGCTGAATAAGGCAGGCAATGTTAATACTGACAAAGAAGGTGTGAAGTGGGAGGGGGCTGAATAAGGCAGGCAATGTTAATACTGACAAAGAATGTGTGAAGTGGGAGGGGGCTGAATAAGGCAATCTTAATACTGACAACGAAGGTGTGAAGTTGGAGGGGGCTGAATAAGGCCATGTTAATACTGACAAAGAAGGTGTGAAGTGGGAGGGGGCTGAATAAGGCAATGTTAATACTGACAAAGAAGGTGTGAAGTGGGAGGGGGCTGAATAAGGCAATGTTAATACTGACAACGAAGGTGTGAAGTGGGAGGGAGCTGAATAAGGCAATGTTAATACTGACAAAGAAGGTGTGAAGTGGGAGGGAGCTGAATAAGGCAATGTTAATACTGACAAAGAAGGTGTGAAGTGGGAGGGGGCTGAATAAGGCAATGTTAATACTGACAAAGAAGGTGTGAAGTGGGAGGGAGCTGAATAAGGCAATGTTAATACTGACAAAGAAGGTGTGAAGTGGGAGGTGGCTGAATAAGGCAATGTTAATACTGACAAAGAAGGTGTGAAGTGGGAGGGGGCTGAATAAGGGAGGCAATGTTAATACTGACAAAGAAGGTGTGAAGTGGGAGGGAGCTGAATAAGGCAGGCAATGTTAATACTGACAAAGAAGGTGTGAAGTGGGAGGGGGCTGAATAAGGGAGGCAATGTTAATACTGACACTGAAGGTGTGAAGTGGGAGGGGGCTGAATAAGGCAATGTTAATACTGACAAAGAAGGTGTGAAGTGGGATGGGGCTGAATAAGGCAATGTTAATACTGACAAAGAAGGTGTGAAGTGGGAGGGGGCTGAATAAGGCAATGTTAATACTGACAAAGAAGGTGTGAAGTGGGAGGGGGCTGAATAAGGCAATGTTAATACTGACAAAGAAGGTGTGAAGTGGGAGGGAGCTGAATAAGGCAATGTTAATACTGACAAAGAAGGTGTGAAGTGGGAGGGGGCTGAATAAGGCAGGCAATGTTAATACTGACAAAGGTGGTGTGAAGTGGGAGGGGGCTGAATAAGGCAATGTTAATACTGACAAAGAAGGTGTGAAGTGGGAGGGAGCTGAATAAGGCAATGTTAATACTGACAAAGAAGGTGTGAAGTGGGAGGGGGCTGAATAAGGCAGGCAATGTTAATACTGACAAAGAATGTGTGAAGTGGGAGGGGGCTGAATAAGGCAATGTTAATACTGACAAAGAAGGTGTGAAGTGGGAGGGAGCTGAATAAGGCAATGTTAATACTGACAAAGAAGGTGTGAAGTGGGAGGGGGCTGAATAAGGCAGGCAATGTTAATACTGACAAAGAAGGTGTGAAGTGGGAGGGGGCTGAATAAGGCAATGTTAATACTGACAAAGAAGGTGTGAAGTGGGAGGGGGCTGAATAAGGCAATGTTAATACTGACAAAGAATGTGTGAAGTGGGAGGGGACTGAATAAGGCAATGTTAATACTGACAAAGAATGTGTGAAGTGGGAGGGGACTGAATAAGGCAATGTTAATACTGACAAAGAAGGTGTGAAGTGGGAGGGGGCTGAATAAGGCAATGTTAATACTGACAAAGAAGGTGTGAAGTGGGAGGGGGCTGAATAAGGCAGGCAATGTTAATACTGACAAAGAAGGTGTGAAGTGGGAGGGGGCTGAATAAGGCAATGTTAATACTGACAAAGAAGGTGTGAAGTGGGAGGGAGCTGAATAAGGCAATGTTAATACTGACACTGAAGGTGTGAAGTGGGAGGGGGCTGAATAAGGCAATGTAATACATACTGACAAAGAAGGTGTGAAGTGGGAGGGGGCTGAATAAGGCAATGTTAATACTGACAAAGAAGGTGTGAAGTGGGAGGGGGCTGAATAAGGCAGGCAATGTTAATACTGACAAAGAAGGTGTGAAGTGGGAGGGGGCTGAATAAGGCAGGCAATGTTAATACTGACAAAGAAGGTGTGAAGTGGGAGGGGGCTGAATAAGGCAATGTTAATACTGACAACGAATGTGTGAAGTGGGAGGGGGCTGAATAAGGCAGGCAATGTTAATACTGACAAAGAAGGTGTGAAGTGGGATGGGGCTGAATAAGGGAGGCAATGTTAATACTGACAAAGAAGGTGTGAAGTGGGAGGGGGCTGAATAAGGCAGGCAATGTTAATACTGACAAAGAAGGTGTGAAGTGGGAGGGGGCTGAATAAGGCAATGTTAATACTGACAAAGAATGTGTGAAGTGGGAGGGAGGGGACTGAATAAGGCAATGTTAATACTGACACTGAAGGTGTGAAGTGGGAGGGGGCTGAATAAGGGAGGCAATGTTAATACTGACAAAGAAGGTGTGAAGTGGGAGGGGGCTGAATAAGGCAGGCAATGTTAATACTGACAAAGAAGGTGTGAAGGAGTCACCAGTGGAACATGAGGGACACAAACTAGCACACAGAGTGGAACTCACTTCCACCTGAGGCACCACGTGAAACATGAGAGACAAACAGGACCACCAGAGGGAACTCCCTTCCACCTGAGGCACCAGTGAACATGAGACACAAACTAGGACCACCAGAGTGGAACTCACTTCCACATGAGGCACAGTGAACATTGACACAAACGTGTAAGACCACCAGAGTGGAAATCCCTTCCACTGACCCGGACACCACAGTGAACATGAGACAAACTAGACACCAGAGTGGAACTCCCTTCCACCTGAGGCACCAGTGACCATGATACACAAACTAGGGACCCCAGAGTAGGAACTCACTCCACTGACGGCCACCAGTGAACATGAGACAGAACCTAGGGACCACCAGAGTGGAACTCCCTTCCACCTGAGGCACAGGACCATGAGGGAGACACAAAAACTAGCACAACAGAGTGGAACCCTTCACCTGAGGCACCAGTGAACATTTGCGACACAAATAGGTGACCACCAGAGTGGAACTCACTTCCACCTGAGGCACCAGTGTACCTGAGGGAGACACCAAACTCAGCACCACCAGAGGGGAACTCCTTCCACCTGAGGCACAGTGAACAGAGACACACCAGGACCACCAGAGTGGACCTCACTTCCCTGAGGCACCAGTGACTGAGACACAAATAGGACCACCAGAGTGGAACTCACTTCCACTGAGTCCACCAGTGTACATGAGGGCCACAAACTAGGCCAACCCAGAGTGAACTCCCTTCCACCTGAGGGACCACGTGAACATTGAGGGACACAAACTAGCACCAGAGTGGAAACTCCCTCTCCACCTGAGGCACCAGGAACATGAGGACAACTAGGACCACAGAGTGGAACTCCTTCCACTGAGGCACCAGTGAACATGGACACAAATAAGACCACCACAGTGGAACTCACTTCACCCGAGGTTCAATGAAATGAGCCACAAACTAGGGACCCAGAGC
>CM065710.1:37035166-37058323 GCA_017654935.2 Phymorhynchus buccinoides | reverse complement strand
TTATATGAAAAAGACAATATATAAAACTTATAAATATTAGATTCAAATATATATAAAAAAAATAAAAACAAATAAATGTTAATTAAAGTTATGAAAATATATAAACTTCATCCATCTTAACATGTTGACTCCTCATAACACAATTCAACCCTGAAATGATTCCTATGTCAAATGACACCTACTCACCTTCATCCATCTTCAGAAATGTGCAATCTCTCATCGTCAATCATCAAACTGACTGATCATAGACCCTGACCTATCTCCCTTCCCTCCATCTCAGCAATGTGCCATATCTCATCAAAACATCATCAACACCTGAACTGATTCCTATGACAACTTACACTATCTCACCTATCCTCCATCTTCAGCAATGTCCCATCTCTATCCCACCATCATCAGGTCGTGGGTTGAAGCATGGTGGCCAGTGGGTAATTTTGGATCCCACAACGTGAGTTCCGCTGGTCGCTGTTTATGTGAACATCTTGCCCCAAACCTGGACAGGGCATGATGTGTAAGCATTCTGTTTGTGAAGTTGTGCCGCACACCACAATGCACACACGCATACGCACACACACCACACGTTTTGCAAATGCTTCTTTGTCATGGTGGTTGATCCTTTACATCAGCTGCCACACACACACAACACAACACACAACACCACACACACAACACACACACACACACAGCACACACACTACACACACACAACACCTTTTTGCAAATTCCTTTCTTTGTCATGGTGGTTAGTCTTGTCATCCTGACACCCATGCACCCCCCTAGGGTGTGTGATTTACCTACAAGAAAGGAGGGACAGATCTGAGGGTATTAAGATTAAGCTTAAATTATAGCCCGTCGACGGCAAAGGCCATGTCAGGGCTGTCCAACGTTACATCTCCCACCCCACTTAATCTCACCCTCTATTTACAAAGGGATAAAAATACAAGGTAAAACAAGATCAAAGTTTTGTGTTTAAAATACTTGTTGTGAAAGCGAGGGGTCTGAACTTAAATTTCTTCACAGAAAGGTGATTCAAAAGGAAACTTCAAAATGTCTTCTTCTTCTTCTTCACAGCCTCGAGGCAGCCGAACTTCATGAGGCTGAAGATTCTCTGCACTTTGGGGGTAGTAATAAGACAATAAGTTAGAAAGCTGATGCGATAGAATAGCCTAATGGAAAGGAAGGAAACCGATAAAACCTAGTGTGTATCTGTAGGAATCTGAATTTAAAAAATTGTTTTAAGTGGACCCTAGCCTTTTAATTTCGCAGTAGCTGGGCCAAGACTACAATCTGGCTACCGTAGCGGTCCACTAGGGGTGAACCCCGACCAAATTAATACAATCATCTACCACTCAACTGGCCACAGTGAGCTTGAATGAGTTGAGCCCCGACCAAATTAATCCAAATCAGATCTACACTCAGTGATCTGACTGCATTGAGCCCCGACCAAATTAAACAAATCAATCTACCCACTCACACGTGGCCACGTAGAGCTGATTCGTGAAGCAATGGCGATCCAGACAAAGTTGTTGACGTAACAGGTGTAATTAGGCACAACGACCAAATAATACCAATCAATCTTACCACTCACTGGCCACAGTAAGCTTGAATGCATTGAGCATGGCTATGCCGACAGAGTTTGTTGACTAACAGGTGTAATTAGCACAAAACGACCAAATTAATCAAATCAATCTACTCACTCCTGGACACAGTTAAGCTGAATGCATTGACAATGGGCGATGCCGACGAGTTTTGACGTAACAGGTGTAATTAGCTACGACCAAATTATACAATCAATCTACCATCACTGGCCACAGTGACTGAATGCGTTGCGCAATGGCGATGCCGACGAGTTGTTGACGTAAAGGTGTTAATTAGCAACGCAATGAATATATATCATCTACCAATCACTGGCCACAGTGAGCTGAATGCGTTGAGGCAATGGCGAGGCACAGAGTTGTTGACGTAACAGGTTGTAATTAGCATAACGACCAAATGAATACAAGATCAATCTACCACTCGACTGGCACAGTGAGCTGAATGCGTTGAGCAATGGCGATCAGACAGAGTTGTGACGTAACAGGGTGTAATTGCATAACGACCAAATGAATACAAATTCATCTCCAATCACTGGCCATCAGTGAGCTGATGCGTTTGAGCAATGGCTTGCGTCCAGAGTTGTTGACGTAACAGGTGTAATTAGCATAAACGACCAAAATGAATACAAATCATCTAACCACGTACTGGCCACACTGCGCTGAATGCTTGAGCAATGGGCGATGGGCCGACAGAGTTGTTGACGTAACAGGTGTAATTAGCATACGGCCAATGAATCAATCATCTAACCACTCACTGGCGCAAACGTGAACCTGATGCGTTGAGCAATGGCGATGCCCGACGAGTTGTTGACGTAACAGGTGTAATTAGCATAACGACCAAATGAATACCAAATCATCTACTACAATCACTGGCCACAGTGAGCTGAATGCGTTGAGCAATGCGAATGCCGACAGAGTTGTTGACGTAACAGTTGTAATTGCATAACGACCAAATGAATACAAATCAATCTACCACTCACTGGCCACAGTGGAGCTGAATGCTGGACAATGGCGATGCCGACAGAGTTGTTTGACGTAACGAGGTGTAATTTAGCATAACGACCCAAATGATACAAATCAATCTACCACATCACTGGCCACAGTGAGCTTATGGCGTTGAGGTCAATGGCGATGGGCCAACAGAGGGTGTGACGTACAGGTGTAGATTTGCATCTACGCCAATGAATACTCAATCTAACCGCTCACTGGCCACAGGTGAGGTGGCTGATAGCGTTGAGCTGGCGTGCCTGACGAGGGGGTTTGTTGAAGTTCGGTGTGGGCCTTCTCTGACTCCTAGCACCTACCACCCTTAGTGCGGTGAATCACCTTTACGAGTGGAGAGAGTACCGTTGTGTGGCATGCGACGACCCTTAGCGACTGTCAATTAGCATAACAGAATACATGTATTAGCATAACACCCCACCGTCTTGTGCGGTGAATCCCCTTCGAATTTGGAGGGTACCGTTAGGTAGGCATAGCGACGACCCTTAGCTGACTGTGTTAGCATAACTGACATGTAATTAGCATAACACCCCACCCTTGTGCGGTGAATCACCTTACGAATGGTGGAGAGTACCGTTATGGATCAGCAAGCGACGACCCTTAAGCTGACCTGTCGTTACATAACATGACCTGTAATTAGCATAACACCCCACCCTTAGTGCCGGTGAATCACCTAACGAATGTGGAGAGTACGTTAGGGTAGGCATAGCGACGCCCTTAGCTGACCTGTAATTAGCATACCATGACATGTAATTAGGCATAACACCCCCCACCCTTAGTGCGGTGAATCACCTTACGATGTGGAGAGTACCGTTAGGGTAGGCATAGCGACGACCCTTAGCTGCCTGTAATTAGCATAACATGACCATTGTTAATTAGCATAACACACCCACCCTTAGTGCGGTGAATCCCCCCCTTCCGCATGTGGAGGGTACCGTTAGGGTAGGCATAGCACGACCTTGCTGCCCTGCAATTAGCTACCATGACCTGTAATTAGCATAACAACCCCCCTTAGTGCGGTGAATCACCTTCACGAATGGGAAGTACCGTTAGGGCAGGCATACGACGACCCGTAGCTGACCTGGTAGTTAGCATAACATGACCTGTAATTAGCATAACACCCCAACCCTATAGTGCGTGATCACCCTTACGAATGTGAGAGTACTTAGGTAGGCCCATAGCGACGACCCTTAGCTGACCTGTAATAAGCATAACAATGACATGCTAATTACATAACCCCCACCCTTAGTGCGGTATCCACCTACTTACTGAATGTGGAGAGTACCGTGTAGGGTAGGCATAGCGACGACCCTTAGCTGACCTGTAATTACATAACATGACATGTAATTAGCATTAACAACACCCCAACCCTTAGTGCGGTGAATCACCTTACGAATGTGGAGAGTACCGTTAGGGTAGGCATAGGACGACCCTTAGCTGACCTGTAATTAGCATAACAGACAGGGAAATTAGCATAAACCCGACCCTCTAGTCCGGGTGAATCACCTTACGAATGTGGAGGGTACCGTTAGGTAGGCATGCGATGACCCTTAGCTGACGCCCAATTGCATAACATGACCCTGTAATTAGCATAGAAACACCCCACCCTTAGTGCTGTGAATCACCCTTAACGAATGGGGAGGATTACTGTTAGGGTAGGGCATAGGCGATGACCCTTTCAGCTTGACTGTAATTAGGCAGAACCCCTCCCTTAGTGCTGTGAATCACCTTACGAATGTGGAGGTACTGTTAGGGTAGGCATAGCGACGAACCTTAGCTGACCGCAATAGCATATATTACATGCAATTAGCATAACACCTGTCCTTACTGCGGTGACTCACCTTATAATGTGGAGGGTACCATAAGTGTAGGCTAAACGACGAACCCTTTAGCTGACCTGTCTTAATGGAACAAATAAAGCACACTGATAATGTAAACTGATAATAATGGAACAAATAAAGCACACTGATAATGTAAACTGATAATAATGGAACAAATAAAGCACACTGATAATGTAAACTGATAATAATGGAACAAATAAAGCACACTGATAATGTAAACTGATAATAATGGAACAAATAAAGCACACTGATAATGTAAACTGATAACAATGGAACAAATAAAGCACACTGATGATGTAAACTGATAATAATGGAACAAATAAAGCACACTGATGATGTAAACTGATAACAATGGAACAAATAAAGCACACTGATGATGTAAACTGATAATAATGGAACAAATAAAGCACACTGATGATGTAAACTGATAACAGAAACAAATAAAGCACACTGATGATAATGTAAATAACAGAAACAAATAACAGAAACAAATAAAGCACACTGATGATGTAAACTGATAACAGAAACAAATAAAGCACACTGATAATGTAAACTGATAATAATGGAACAAATAAAGCACACTGATAATGTAAACTGATAATAATGGAACAAATAAAGCACACTGATGATGTAAACTGATAACAGAAACAATTAAAGCACACTGATAATGTAAACTGATAATAATGGAACAAATAAAGCACACTGATGATGTAAACTGATAACAATGGAACAAATAAAGCACACTGATGATGTAAACTGATAATAATGGAACAAATAAAGCACACTGATAATGTAAACTGATAACAATGGAACAAATAAAGCACACTGATGATGTAAACTGATAATAATGGAACACATAAAGCACACTGATGATGTAAACTGATAACAATGGAACAAATAAAGCACACTGATAATGTAAACTGATAACAATGGAACAAATAAAGCACACTGATGATGTAAACTGATAATAATGGAACAAATAAAGCACACTGATAACAATGGAACAAATAAAGCACACTGATAATGTAAACTGATAATAACAGAAACAAATAAAGCACACTGATGATGTAAACTGATAACAATGGAACAAATAAAGCACACTGATGATGTAAACTGATAACAATGAAACAAATAAAGCACACTGATAATGTAAACTGATAATAATGAAACAAATAAAGCACACTGATAATGTAAACTGATAACAATGAAACAAATAAAGCACACTGATAATGTAAACTGATAACAATGAAACAAATAAAGCACACTGATAATGTAAACTGATAACAATGAAACAAATAAAGCACACTGATAATGTAAACTGATAACAATGGAACAAATAAAGCACACTGATAATGTAAACTGATAACAATGGAACAAATAAAGCACACTGATGATGTAAACTGATAATACTGGAACAAATAAAGCACACTGATGATGTAAACTGATAATAATGGAACAAATAAAGCACACTGATAATGTAAACTGATAATAACAGAAACAAATAAAGCACACTGATAATGTAAACTGATAACAATGGAACAAATAAAGCACACTGATGATGTAAACTGATAATAATAGAACAAATAAAGCACACTGATGATGTAAACTGATAATAATGGAACAAATAAAGCACACTGATAATGTAAACTGATAATAATGGAACAAATAAAGCACACTGATGATGTAAACTGATAATAATGGAACAAATAAAGCACACTGATGATGTAAACTGATAACAATGGAACAAATAAAGCACACTGATGATGTAAACTGATAATAATGGAACAAATAAAGCACACTGATGATGTAAACTGATAACAATGGAACAAATAAAGCACACTGATAATGTAAACTGATAATAATGAAACAAACAAGGGCATCGCTGAGCGGCAGATATGTCCTTTGCCGGCTACGCCCTGTACCTGCCCCGCCCTGTGACCTTTGCCAGTTACACCATGTACATGCCCCGCCCTGTACCTCCCTTCCCCTCATGCCCCGCCCTGTACCTCCCTTCCCCCTCACATCTTAGGTCCCCGTCCTCCTTGTGACCTTTGCCAGTTACACCCTGTACATGCCCCGCCCTGTACCTCCCTTCCCCCGTCACATCTTAGGTCCCCGTCCTCCTTGTGACCTTTGCCAGTTACACCCTGTACATGCCCCGCCCTGTACCTCCCTTCCCCCTCACATCTTAGGTCCCCGTCCTCCTTGTGACCTTTGCCAGTTACACCCTGTACATGCCCCGCCCTGTACCTCCCTTCCCCGTCACATCTTAGGTCCCCGTCCTCCTTGTGACCTTTGCCAGTTACACCCTGTACATGCCCCGCCCTGTACCTCCCTTCCCCCGTCACATCTTAGGTCCCCGTCCTCCTTGTGACCTTTGCCAGTTACACCCTGTACATGCCCCGCCCTGTACCTCCCTTCCCCCTCACATCTTAGGTCCCCGTCCTCCTTGTGACCTTTGCCAGTTACACCCTGTACATGCCCCGCCCTGTACCTCCCTTCCCCCTCACATCTTAGGTCCCCGTCCTCCTTGTGACCTTTGCTAGTTACACCCTGTACATGCCCCGCCCTGTACCTCCCTTCCTGGCCCTTCCCCCTCACATCTTAGGTCCCCGTCCTCCTTGTGACCTTTGCCAGTTACACCCTGTACATGCCCCGCCCTGTACCTCCCTTCCCCGTCACATCTTAGGTCCCCGTCCTCCTTGTGACCTTTGCCAGTTACACCCTGTACATGCCCCGCCCTGTACCTCCCTTCTCCGTCACATCTTAGGTCCCCGTCCTCCTTGTGACCTTTGCCAGTTACACCCTGTACATGCCCCGCCCTGTACCTCCCTTCCCCGTCACATCTTAGGTCCCCGTCCTCCTTGTGACCTTTGCCAGTTACACCCTGTACATGCCCCGCCCTGTACCTCCCTTCCCCCTCACATCTTAGGTCCCCGTCCTCCTTGTGACCTTTGCCAGTTACGCCCTGTACATGCCCCGCCCTGTACCTCCCTTCCCCCTCACATCTTAGGTCCCCGTCCTCCTTGTGACCTTTGCCAGTTACACCCTGTACATGCCCCGCCCTGTACCTCCCTTCCCCCTCACATCTTAGGTCCCCGTCCTCCTTGTGTCCTTTGCCAGTTACACCCTGTACATGCCCCGCCCTGTACCTCCCTTCCCCGTCACATCTTAGGTCCCCGTCCTCCTTGTGACCTTTGCCAGTTACACCCTGTACATGCCCCGCCCTGTACCTCCCTTCCCCCTCACATCTTAGGTCCCCGTCCTCCTTGTGACCTTTGCCAGTTACACCCTGTACATGCCCCGCCCTGTACCTCCCTTCCCCCTCACATCTTAGGTCCCCGTCCTCCTTGTGACCTTTGCCAGTTACACCCTGTACATGCCCCGCCCTGTACCTCCCTTCCCCCTCACATCTTAGGTCCCCGTCCTCCTTGTGACCTTTGCCAGTTACACCCTGTACCTGCCCCGCCCTGTACCTCCCTTCCCCCTCACATCTTAGGTCCCCGTCCTCCTTGTGACCTTTGCCAGTTACACCCTGTACATGCCCCGCCCTGTACCTCCCTTCCCCCTCACATCTTAGGTCCCCGTCCTCCTTGTGACCTTTGCCAGTTACACCCTGTACCTGCCCCGCCCTGTACCTCCCTTCCCCGTCACATCTTAGGTCCCCGTCCTCCTTGTGACCTTTGCCAGTTACACCCTGTACATGCCCCGCCCTGTACCTCCCTTCCCCCTCACATCTTAGGTCCCCGTCCTCCTTGTGACCGTTGCCATTTACACCCTGTACATGCCCCGCCCTGTACCTCCCTTCTCCCTCACATCTTAGGTCCCCGTTCTCCTTGTGACCTTTGCCAGTTACACCCTGTACCTGCCCCGCCCTGTACCTCCCTTCCCCGTCACATCTTAGGTACATGCCCCGCCCCGCCCTGTACCTCCCTTCCCCGTCACATCTTAGGTCCCCGTCCTCCTTGTGACCTTTGCTAGTTACACCCTGTACATGCCCCGCCCTGTACCTCCCTTCCCCGTCACATCTTAGGTCCCCGTCCTCCTTGTGACCTTTGCTAGTTACACCCTGTACATGCCCCGCCCTGTACCTCCCTTCTCCCTCACATCTTAGGTCCCCGTCCTCCTTGTGACCTTTGGGTGATGCACCTACACACCCTTGACTGGGTGCAAATCGTTTTCCGGGATGCACACACTTAATTGGTGGGGTGCACACCCTTGACACTGAGACATGTCTGCCGCTCGGTGACATTTAAGCCCCACATGGCACATTTTGTGCTAGAATGTCTTTTACTTTTAGTATTAGACCCCCTCCTTTACCGGGATGTACACCCTTAATTAGTGGGGTGTACACCCTTAATGGGGTGTACACCCTTAACTCGGAGACATGTCTGCCGCTCGGCGACATTAAAATCCCACGTAGCATAATTTGTACTGCAATGTCTACATGTCTGCCGCTCGGCGACATTGTATTTCCGAGGGATAATTTATATACGAATGTGCTATATACTCTTAGTGCCACATCCTCACACAAAATTTTAAGGGATTCTGTCTTCTAGTTCACGATATACAGCTTGGACAAGAAATATATAGCTCAAAGAAGGAAATTTCGGTTCTCAAGTTCAAACTTCAAGGTCAAGGCCAGCACTCCAATAATTTATGATCGGATGTTTTCTACTCTAGGCTATACAATACCACACACAATCTGAAGCGCTTCTGTCAAGTACAAATGTGGAAAAAATGGCTGAAAACCCAATTTGTAGACCCCTACCACTTTCAAGGCCTACCAATCTCCCTGACCTTGACCTTGATCTGTATGCCATCATCAGAACGGCCATAAGCCAAAGTACCTACATGCCAAATTTGAAGACTATAAGACCAACGGTGTGGAAGTTATGGTCCCTTAAAGATTTTCGGTTTTCAAGGTCATACGCCAAGGTCAAGACGGCGGAGAAAAAACCTTTTGCGCGGATGCCTGCCTCTCATGGTGACACACCACCACACAAAAATTGAAGCGATTCGGTCAAGCGTGTTCGAAAGATATCCTTGGGACAGACAGAAGCTGAAAAATAAAATGAGAAAAAAAACTAGACTCGAACGAAAACATACTCCTTTGCGATCGTAGATCAGCAAAGGACAATAATGTAAGCCGATAATAAAAGGGCAAGTAATCACATCATCATGTCTATAAGGAAAATGTCACAGGAAAATTGACTCCAACTCAGAATCACAAAGAGTGTGATGAGAGAGGAATGCAGAGAGAGAGAGAGAGAGGAGAGATAGAGAGAAGCAGATTGAGAAGGAGAGCAGAGAGAGAGGAGAGAGTGAGCGATTTTTCTGAGAGAGAGAAGAGAGAGAGAGAGAGGACAGAGAGAGAGACAGCCACAGAGAGAGAGAGAGGGAGAGACGACGACGACGACAGAGACCGAGAGAGAGATGGAGAGAGAGAGAGAGTGAGATGCGATGGTGAGAGATGTGAGAGAGAGAAGAGAGTGAGAGTGACACACAGACAGTCAGTCAGACAAGAGACAGACAGAGCCCCCCCACCCACCCACCCAACACAAAACAGAGACAGAGATGAGAGACAGACACAGGAGAGAGAGAGACTGAGAGAGAGATGTAGAGAGAGAGTAGAGAGAGAGAGCGAGAGAGAGAGTAGAGAGAGACAGAGACAGACTCAACACAGACACAGAGAGTGAGAGGGGAAAGAAAGATAGAGGGAGAAGAAAAGAAAGGGGAAGGAGGATGAAACATTGAAGATAGGGATACAGAAAGGAGATCATAAAAGCCTGTTCTTATTCCAACCCAGAAATCAATACAATGACGCAAGGCCTATTCATATACACTGTACATCTATACAATTACACAACATTCAAACAAAAGAAAAAAGAAAAAAATGGGAAAAACTTCAAAATTTATTTGGCAAATATTTCGGACTACTGCCCTTTGACCATGCCCAGTCTACCTCGCTGTACGCGTACACTGTATATATTCATAAGCACACACAAAATGAAACAAGCGATACATTACATAACAAATCAAACACTGACTATACACAAACATAGGCACATGATCACACAAAGTATGCATGCATGTGCAAAACACACACACCTGCTCTGCATTGTCACTGTAGTGGATCCACACATGGATAAGATGTCCACAGTGTTGGTCACTAGCGATGTCACACTGCAGGCTGACCGATGCCTTTCTCACAGTGACCACAGTTCGTTATACCATGCAATACATAATACAACACATATACATAATAACGACAACAAACAACAAAAAAAAAACATACGATTTTTTTTGTAGATTTATACCCCGGCGGCTGAATCTTGATAGATCAATCAAATCAAAGCGCACACACACGTTAGCATTCAAAGCGCATTCAAACACAAACGCAATACAACGCGAACACACACAGATAAACATAAATGGAATATAGCAGAAACAGACCTAATGGCAAGAGAGAGAAGATAAAGAGAGAGGAGCTTTAATGACGGGGGAACAGGTGGGTTTTGAGGTTAGATTTGAAAGCAGAGAGGGTCGGTCGCTGACGGAGGGAGAGAGGAAGTTTGTTCCAGGAGGTCGGTCCTGAGACAGCAAAAGAGCGCCGACCAACAGTTGAAAGCTTATACCTAGGGATCTGGAGAGAAAGAGGGTCAGAAACTGAACGTAAAGTGCGAGCTGGCGTATAGATGGAAATATTGTCGCAGAGGTAAGATGGAGCAGCTTTATGAATAGATTTATAGCAAAGTGTGTTTAATTTATACTCATTTCTGTCTGCGACAGGAAGCCAGTGCAAAGAACGGAGAAGAGGGCTAACATGATCAAACTTTTTCTTCATAAGGACAGGACGAGCAGCTGTGTTTTGAATACGCTGGAGACAAGATAGAAAAAAAACTGATAGGCCAGAAAGAAGAGCATTAAAGTAGTCAAGACGATATATGATGAGGAAAGTAACAAGCTTTGCTATGGCTTCATCTGAGAGATATTTTCGAATATTATAGCCAATGCGACGAATTTGATAGTCGCAGGAATGACAGGTCTGAGTCAGGAAACTCTGCATAGAAAGAGTATTGTCCAAAGTGACACCTAAAGTTTTGACTGAGTCTGAGAGGGGAATTATATTGTTACTCAGTTGGATGGACTCTATGGATACAGAGGCTAGTTTGTTTTTTGTTCCTACAAGCATTGCTTCGGTTTTTGCACCATTTAATTGAAGTTTATTTTGAACCATCCAGTGTTGAATATCAATATAGCAGTTGTAACTTTCTGTAAGAATGGAATCTAGATCTTCAGGGGATGTATTGTCTGGGATTTGTGAGTCATCTGCATAGAAGTGATGTTTCATGTTGTTCTGATCGATGAAATTGGCAAGAGGTGACATATACGAAGTAAACAAGACAGGACCAAGCACATACCCCTGGGGGGGGGGGGGGGGGGGGTGACTCCACAAGGAAAGCTAACCTGTTCGGACTGACGACCATTGACCATAACTGATTGAAAACGATCAGAATGGTAAGAGGAAAAACCAAGAAAGAGCATGACCCTAAATTCCAAAAGTATGTTCAAGACGAGACAGAAGAATGGAGTGGTCTATTGTATAAAAGGCAGCAGAGAGATCAAGAAGTGTCAAAAGAGAGATTTGACCAGCAACTGAAGCAAGTAAGAGGTCATTGACGATAATACACACACACCTGCTCTGTATTCACACTGTGGTGGATCCACACATGGATAAGATGTCCACAGTGTTGGTCACTAGCGATGTCACACTGCAGGCTGACCGATGCCTTTCTCACAGTGACCACAGTTCATTATACCATACACTACATAATACAATACATAATACACACCCACCTGCTCTGTAAGGGTTGGCCATTGTGTCCACACATAGGTCACATTTCCAAACTGTTGGTCACTAGCCATGTCACATTGCAGGCTGACCGATGCCTTTCTCACAGTGACCACAGTTCATTATACCATACACTACATAATACAATACATAATACACACCCACCTGCTCTGTAAGGGTTGGCCATTGTGTGTCCACACAAAGGTCACATTTCCAAACTGTTGGTCACTAGCCATGTCACACTGCAGGCTGACCGATGCCTTTCTCACAGTGACCACAGTTCATTATACCATACACTACATAATACAATACATAATACACACCCACCTGCTCTGTAAGGGTTGGCCATTGTGTGTCCACACAAAGGTCACATTTCCAAACTGTTGGTCACTAGCCATGTCACACTGCAGGCTGACCGATGCCTTTCTCACAGTGACCACAGTTCGTCTCTCAGCCATCAGACCCAGGCCTGCCGCTATGTCCTCCGTGTGGTCACCATGGCAACTGACATCTTCGTCGTAGTAGTCTTCTGTCAATAGAAAAAGAAAAAAAAAGAGAGAGAGAGAAAATTATAAAAAATGGTGTTGGCATTGTTAGGCTACCACAGCGGAACCCACTGCCGACCTCAACAAAACATCCAGAAATAAGGTGTGAAAGTGGGAGGGGGCTGAATAAGGCAATGTTCATACTGACAAAAGAAGGTGTGAAGTGGGAGGGGGCTGAATAAGGCAATGTTAATACTGACAACGAAGGTGTGAAGTGGGAGCTGAATAAGGGAGCTGAATGAAAGGGAGCTGAATAAGGCAATGTTAATACTGACAAAGAAGGTGTGAAGTGGGAGGGGGCTGAATAAGGCAATGTTAATACTGACAAAGAAGGTGTGAAGTGGGATGGGGCTGAATAAGGGAGGCAATGTTAATACTGACAAAGAAGGTGTGAAGTGGGAGGGGGCTGAATAAGGCAATGTTAATACTGACAAAGAAGGTGTGAAGTGGGAGGTGGCTGAATAAGGCAATGTTAATACTGACAACGAAGGTGTGAAGTGGGAGGGTGCTGAATAAGGCAATGTTAATACTGACAAAGAAGGTGTGAAGTGGGAGGGGGCTGAATAAGGCAATGTTAATACTGACAAAGAATGTGTGAAGTGGGAGGGGGCTGAATAAGGCAATGTTAACACTGACAACGAAGGTGTGAAGTGGGAGGTGGCTGAATAAGGCAATGTTAATACTGAAAAAGAAGGTGTGAAGTGGGAGGGAGCTGAATAAGGCAATGTTAATACTGACAAAGAAGGTGTGAAGTGGGATGGGGCTGAATAAGGCAATGTTAATACTGACAACGAAGGTGTGAAGTGGGAGGGGGCTGAATAAGGCAATGTTAATACTGACAACGAAGGTGTGAAGTGGGAGGGGGCTGAATAAGGCAATGTTAATACTGACAACGAAGGTGTGAAGTGGGAGGGCAAGCTGAATGAAGTGGGAGGGGGCTGAATAAGGCAATGTTAATACTGACAACGAAGGTGTGAAGTTGGAGGGGGCTGAATAAGGCAATGTTAATACTGACAAAGAAGGTGTGAAGTGGGAGGGGGCTGAATAAGGCAATGTTAATACTGACAAAGAAGGTGTGAAGTGGGAGGGGGCTGAATAAGGCAATCTTAATACTGACAAAGAAGGTGTGAAGTGGGAGGTGGCTGAATAAGGCAATGTGAATACTGACAAAGAAGGTGTGAAGTGGGATGGGGCTGAATAAGGCAATGTTAATACATACTGACAAAGAAGGTGTGAAGTGGGATGGGGCTGAATAAGGCAATGTTAATACTGACAAAGAAGGTGTGAAGTGGGAGGGTGCTGAATAAGGCAATGTTAATACTGACACTGAAGGTGTGAAGTGGGATGGAGCTGAATAAGGGAGGCAATGTTAATACTGACACTGAAGGTGTGAAGTGGGAGGGAGCTGAATAAGGCAATGTTAATACTGACAAAGAATGTGTGAAGTGGGAGGGGGCTGAATAAGGCAATGTTAATACTGACAAAGAATGTGTGAAGTGGGAGGGGGCTGAATAAGGCAATGTGAATACTGACAAAGAAGGTGTGAAGTGGGAGGGAGCTGAATAAGGCAGGCAATGTTAATACTGACAAAGAAGGTGTGAAGTGGGAGGGGGCTGAATAAGGCAGGCAATGTTAATACTGGCAAAGAATGTGTGAAGTGGGAGGGGGCTGAATAAGGGAGGCAATGTTAATACTGACAACGAAGGTGTGAAGTTGGAGGTGGCTGAATAAGGCCATGTTAATACTGACAACGAAGGTGTGAAGTGGGAGGTGGCTGAATAAGGCAATGTTAATACTGACAAAGAAGGTGTGAAGTGGGAGGTGGCTGAATAAGGCAGGCAATGTTAATACTGACAACGAAGGTGTGAAGTGGGATGGGGCTGAATAAGGCCATGTTAATACTGACAAAGAAGGTGTGAAGTGGGAGGGAGCTGAATAAGGCAATGTTAATACTGAAAAAGAAGGTGTGAAGTGGGAGGGGGCTGAATAAGGGAGGCAATGTTAATACTGACACTGGTGGTGTGAAGTGGGAGGGGGCTGAATAAGGCAGGCAATGTGAATACTGACAAAGAATGTGTGAAGTGGGAGGGGACTGAATAAGGCAATGTTAATACTGACAAAGAATGTGTGAAGTGGGATGGGACTGAATAAGGCAATGTTAATACTGACAAAGAATGTGTGAAGTGGGAGGGGACTGAATAAGGCAATGTTAATACATACTGACACTGAAGGTGTGAAGTGGGAGGGAGCTGAATAAGGCAATGTTAATACTGAAAAAGAAGGTGTGAAGTGGGAGGGAGCTGAATAAGGCAGGCAATGTTAATACTGACAACGAAGGTGTGAAGTGGGAGGGAGCTGAATAAGGGAGGCAATGTTAATACTGACAAAGAAGGTGTGAAGTGGGAGGGTGCTGAATAAGGCAATGTTAATACTGACAACGAATGTGTGAAGTTGGAGGGGGCTGAATAAGGCAGGCAATGTTAATACTGACAAAGAATGTGTGAAGTGGGAGGGGACTGAATAAGGCAATGTTAATACTGACACTGAAGGTGTGAAGTGGGAGGGGGCTGAATAAGGCAATGTTAATACTGAAAAAGAAGGTATGAAGTGGTAGGGGGCTGAATAAGGCAATGTTATGTACATACTGACAAAGAATGTGTGAAGTGGGATGGGGCTGAATAAGGCAATGTTAATACATGACAAAGAAGGTGTGAAGTGGGATGGTGCTGAATAAGGCAATGTTAATACTGAAAAAGAAGGTGTGAAGTGGGAGGGGGCTGAATAAGGCAATGTTAATACATACTGACAAAGAATGTGTGAAGTGGGATGGGGCTGAATAAGGCAATGTTAATACATATTGACACTGAAGGTGTGAAGTTGGAGGTGGCTGAATAAGGCCATGTTAATACTGAAAAAGAAGGTGTGAAGTGGGAGGGAGCTGAATAAGGCAGGCAATGTTAATACTGACAAAGAATGTGTGAAGTGGGAGGGGGCTGAATAAGGCAATGTTAATACTGACAAAGAAGGTGTGAAGTGGGAGGGGGCTGAATAAGGCAATGTTAATACTGACAACGAAGGTGTGAAGTTGGAGGGGGCTGAATAAGGCAGGCAATGTTAATACTGACAAAGAAGGTGTGAAGTGGGAGGGGGCTGAATAAGGGAGGCAATGTTAATACTGACAAAGAAGGTGTGAAGTGGGAGGGTGCTGAATAAGGCAGGCAATGTTAATACTGACAAAGAAGGTGTGAAGTGGGATGGGGCTGAATCAAGGCAATGTTAATAATACTGACAACGAAGGTGTGAAGTGGGAGGAGGGCTGAATAAAGGCAATGTTAATACTGACAAAGAACGAAGTGTGAAGTGGGAGGGGGCTGAATAAGGCAGGCAATGTTAATACTGACAAAGAAGGTGTGAAGTGGGAGGGGGCTGAATAAGGCAATGTTAAACTGACAAAGAAGGTGTGAAGTGGGAGGGAGCTGAATAAGGCAATGTTAATACTGACAAAGAAGGTGTGAAGTGGGATGTGGCTGAATAAGGCAATGTTAATACTGAAAAAGAAGGTGTGAAGTGGGATGGGGCTGAATAAGGCAATGTTAACACTGACAACGAAGGTGTGAAGTGGGAGGGGGCTGAATAAGGCAGGCAATGTTAATACTGACAAAGAAGGTGTGAAGTGGGAGGGTGCTGAATAAGGCAATGTTAATACATACTGACAAAGAAGGTGTGAAGTGGGATGGTGCTGAATAAGGCAATGTTAATACATACTGACACTGAAGGTGTGAAGTGGGATGGGGCTGAATAAGGCAATGTTAATACATACTGACACTGAAGGTGTGAAGTGGGAGGGAGCTGAATAAGGCAATGTTAATACTGACAAAGGTGGTATGAAGTGGTAGGGGGCTGAATAAGGCAATGTTAATACTGACAAAGAAGGTGTGAAGTGGGAGGGTGACGCTTACTATAGCAATGTTAATACTGAAACATGAAGGTTATGAAGTGGGATGGAGCTGAGTGAGGCAATGTTAATACATACTGACAAAGAAGGTGTGAAGTGGGATGGGGCTGAATAAGGGAGGCAATGTTAATACTGACAACGAAGGTGTGAAGTGGGAGGGAGCTGAATAAGGCAATGTTAATACTGACACTGAGGTGTGAAGTGGGAGGGGGCTGAATAAGGCAATGTTAACACTGACACTGAAGGTGTGAAGTGGGAGGGAGCTGAATAAGGCAATGTTAATACTGACACTGAAGGTGTGAAGTGGGAGGGGGCTGAATAAGGCCATGTTAATACTGACAAAGAAGGTATGAAGTGGTAGGGGGCTGAATAAGGCAGGCAATGTTAATACATACTGACAAAGAATGTGTGAAGTGGGATGGGACTGAATAAGGCAATGTTAATACTGACAATGAAGGTGTGAAGTGGGAGGTGGCTGAATAAGGCAATGTTAATACTGACAAAGAATGTGTGAAGTGGGATGGGGCTGAATAAGGCAATGTTAATACTGAAAATGAAGGTGTGAAGTGGGAGAGAACCTAAAATACTTACAAAGAAGGGCAATGTCTCACTCTCAGAGACAAGTTGCGAAGGAGTCTTATAAGGGCGGTTCCACTGTACTACAGTAATACTAATTTCCATTTTTTTTAAAGAAAGAAAATTTCAGTTTTCAAAAACCTTCAATGTACAAAACTCTATCCCTGAACACCTGCTCTCAGATGGAAAAGGACAGAGAGTCACCAGTGAACATGAGACACAAACTAGCACCACCAGAGTGGAACTCACTTCCACCTGAGGCACCAGTGAACATGAGAGACAAACTAGGACCACCAGAGACCACCAGGGCAGAGTGGAACTCCCTTCCACCTGAGGCACCAGTGAACATGAGACACAAACTAGGACCACCAGAGTGGAACTCACTTCCACCTGAGGCACCAGTGAACATGAGGGACACAAACTAGGACCAACAGAGTGGAACTCCCTTCCACCTGAGGCACCAGTGAACATGAGACAAACTAGGACCACCAGAGTGGAACTCCCTTCCACCTGAGGGACCAGTGAACATGAGGGACACAAACTAGGACCACCAGAGTTGAACTCACTTCCACCTGAGGCACCAGTGAACATGAGACACAAACTAGGACCACCAGAGTGGAACTCACTTCCACCTGAGGCACCAGTGACACAAACTAGCACCAACATGACCTGAGGCACCAGTGACACAAACTATGACCACCAGAGTTGAACTCACTTCCACCTGAGGCACCAGTGTACATAAGGGACACAAACTAGGACCACCAGAGTTGAACTCACTTCCACCTGAGGCACCAGTGAACATGAGACACAAACTATGACCACCAGAGTGGAACTCACTTCCACCTGAGGCACCAGTGAACATGAGACACAAACTAGGACCACCAGAGTGGAACTCACTTCCACCTGAGGCACCAGTGTACATGAGGGACACAAACTAGGACCAACAGAGTGGAACTCCCTTCCACCTGAGGCACCAGTGAACATGAGACACAAACTAGGACCAGCAGAGTGGAACTCCCTTCTGAGGGACCACCTGAGGGCACCACTAGCAGAGTGAACATGAGTGAACATGAGACACAAACTAGGACCACCAGAGTGGAACTCACTTCCACCTGAGGTATCAGTGAACATGAGACACAAACTAGGACCACCAGAGTGGAACTCACTTCCACCTGAGGCACCAGTGTACATGAGGGACACAAACTAGGACCAACAGAGTGGAACTCCCTTCCACCTGAGGGACCAGTGAACATGAGGGACACAAACTAGGACTAGCAGAGTGGAACTCCATTCCACCTGAGGCACCAGTGAACATGAGACACAAACTATGACCACCAGAGTGGAACTCACTTCCACCTGAGGCACCAGTGAACATGAGGGACACAAACTAGGACCACCAGAGTGGAACTCACTTCCACCTGAGGCACCAGTGAACATGAGACACAAACTAGCGGACCACCAGAGTAGGACCACCAGAGTTGAACTCACTTCCACCTGAGGTATCAGTGAACATGAGACACAAACTAGGACCACCAGAGTGGAACTCACTTCCACCTGAGGCACCAGTGAACATGAGACACAAACTAGGACCACCAGAGTGGAACTCACTTCCACCTGAGGCACCAGAGTGGAACATGAGGCACCAGTGAACATGAGACACAAACTATGACCACCAGAGTGGAACTCCCTTCCACCTGAGGCACCAGTGAACATGAGGGACACAAACTAGGACCACCAGAGTGGAACTCACTTCCACCTGAGGCACCAGTGAACATGAGACACAAACTAGTGGACCACCAGAGTGAACATGGACACAAACTAGGACCACCAGAGTGGAACTCACTTCCACCTGAGGCACCAGTGAACATGAGGGACACAAACTAGGACCACCAGAGTGGAACTCACTTCCACCTGAGGCACCAGTGAACATGAGACACAAACTATGACCAGCAGAGTGGAACTCCCTTCCACCTGAGGGACCAGTGAACATGAGGGACACAAACTAGGACCACCAGAGTGGAACTCCCTTCCACCTGAGGCACCAGTGAACATGAGACACAAACTAGGACCACCAGAGTGGAACTCACTTCCACCTGAGGCACCAGTGAACATGAGGAGACACAAACTAGGACCACCAGAGTTGAACTCACTTCCACCTGAGGCACCAGTGAACATGAGACACAAACTATGACCAGCAGAGTGGAACTCCCTTCCACCTGAGGGACCAGTGAACATGAGGGACACAAACTAGGACTAGCAGAGTGGAACTCCATTCCACCTTCGTCTCCACTCTTGATGGGACAGTTACTATGACCAGCAGAGTGGAACTCCCTTCCCCCTGAGGGACCAGTGAACATGAGGGACACAAACTAGGACCACCAGAGTTGAACTCACTTCCACCTGAGGCATCAGAGAACATGAGACACAAACTATGACCAGCAGAGTGGAACTCCCTTCCACCTGAGGGACCAGTAAACATGAGGGACACAAACTAGGACTAGCAGAGTGGAACTCCATTCCACCTGAGGCACCAGAGAACATGAGACACAAACTATGACCAGCAGAGTGGAACTCACTTCCACCTGAGGGACCAGAGAACATGAGGGACACAAACTATGACTAGCAGAGTGGAACTCCATTCCACCTGAGGCACCAGAGAACATGAGACACAAACTATGACCACCAGAGTGGAACTCACTTCCATCTGAGGCATCAGTGAATATGAGACACAAACTAGTACCACCAGAGTTGAACTCCCTTCCACCTGAGGCCACCAGTGAACTTGAGACACAAAAAACTAGTACCACCCAACCTCAAGACCTTCCAAACAACTGTATTATCTCTTAGAAAGAAATTTAGTGTGGTGATGTCTGGTGATTTCTGCGATTGACACTGTTAGAACAAGACTTATTATAATATACATTAAAATCAAGATATGCTTCAAAAACATCAATGACAGTACCGTTAAATCAAATCACACATGATGATAATTTATCCACTTGATAGCAAAACCGCATTGCTTAAAACAAAATGTTGCCATATATTTTAAATAAAAAATAAATAAAAAAACATTAAAAAAAGTACCAGAAAAAATTACCGTTTTAAGATTCAATGACTTAATTATTATGTTAATTTTAAAATCCACAACATACACAATGCAAAACACGCATACTTTATGTTTAAACAAAGTCACATATTATCATATTTACTGGATAACATATCCACATAATTCATATAAAAAATGGATACGTGTGCACCTACTCAAAAATATCCACACACAAACCATCATAAATTATAGCAAATCCACACAGAACAAAACACATACACCCATGCCTAATGAAAGACACACACACCGCGGCACACATACAACACCCCCCCCCCAACACACTACCACACATAACCACACAAACACACTACTATACCGATACAACCCGCTGGCGAGCTAAGAGATTGTTTTTTTGTTTTTTTTTTTTTTTGGCTTGTTAAAATGTTGTACCAATCTTTAAAACGTATAGAAGTCTAATTAAGACAGGTATTGCACTTATTTATTTAACAAAGAAATGGACACGGGTAAAAAACCTGTTTCTACTTCTAAGAGTCTTGAATTTCGGAGTTCAGAAGCGCTTGCCAGAAGGCAAGAGCTCATAACATTTGCTGAGTCCGTGGCTGCAGTCACTCGATATCATTCATCCTTTGTCTTTCACACAACGCATTCATACTGCTCTGTTTCACTCCCACAATCTTACCGCAAACGTTCACTATTTTATTCAATATTCTTATTCTTGACACTCAAACTATCCGAACCAACACACACAGGAAAACGTTAAAATGGACTCAATGAAGCACCCTGAGGCACCAGTGAACATGAGACACAAACTATGACCACCAGAGTGGAACTCACTTCCATCTGAGGCATCAGTGAATATGAGACACAAACTAGGACCACCAGAGTGGAACTCACTTCCACCTGAGGCACCAGAGAACATGAGGGAGACACAAACTATGACCAACAGAGTGGAACTCCCTTCCATCTGAGGGACCAGTGAATATGAGGGACACAAACTAGGACTAGCAGAGTGGAAAGAGTGGATAACTCCCTCCTTCCGTGGTCCTCTTTTCTTGCCGGCCACCTGAGGCACCAGTGAACATGAGACACAAACTAGGACCACCAGAGTTGAACTCACTTCCACCTGAGGCACCAGTAAATATGACAGACAAACTAGGACCACCAGAGTGGAACTCACTTCCACCTGAGGCACCAGAGAACATGAGACACAAACTATGACCACCAGAGTGGAACTCACTTCCACCTGAGGCACCAGTGAACATGACAGACAAACTAGGACCACCAGAGTGGAACTCACTTCCACCTGAGGCACCAGTGAACATGAGGGACACAAACTAGGACTAGCAGAGTGGAACTCCATTCCACCTGAGGCACCAGTGAACATGACACAAACTAGGACCACCAAAGTGTGTGTGTGTTGTGGTTGTGTTATGCATGTGTGTGTGTCAGTGTGTATGCATGCGTGTGTGTGTGCATTTATATGTTTGTGTGTGTGTGCTGCTGGTGTATGTGGGTGTGCGTGTGTGGTGTGTGTGTGTATCTGTGTGTGTGTGTGTGTGAATGTCGTTGTTGCGTGTGTGTGTGTGTGTGCGGTGTGTGCGTGCGTGCATGCGTGCGTTCGTGCGTGCGTGCATGCGTGCAGTGTGTGTTTTGTGTTTTCGTTCGTTCTTTAATTTAACGTCTATCTCACTTACAGTATCTTAGACAAAAAAAACAAAAAAGTATGTGTGTACGATTATGTGCAATGTCTGTTTTGTGGGTGTGCGTGTAGAGGTATTGTGAGTCTTGCATACATATAATTTACCTGAATAAATGGGGGAGGGGTATGTAGACTGGGGGGAGTACATGTATGACTTGTCCTTATGTTAGTGAAACTTCATTGAAATACTTATACTTATATCGAAACATTTAAATTAACATTATATCACACATTTTTAAGGAAACAAACAGTAAATGAACAATATTTAACTCCAAAAACTAAAAGTGAAATAAATACAGCACATCAACAGCAAAGGTCCATTGGCTCACTAAGAATTCCCAACAACTTCTAGAATCTTTGATGAATGTCTTCATAGGCCGGCTGTCATTGATGGTTTCGTGTCTAACAAGCAAGGCAGGTACATAGTTTTTTCATATGTTCACAAAGAAAAATCACGATGGAATGGCTCAATGCAAGTCCCTTTTTTACAGAATTTTGTTTTCACAAATGCATCCCGCTGAATTTAAAAAGGAAACTTTTTAGGACATGTGGTGTGTTTTGTGTTGTGTGTGTGTGTGTAATGGGTTGTGTGTGCCTTGCGTGTGCGTGGTGGTTTTTGGGTGTGTGTGTGGTGTGTTGTGTGTGCACTTGAGTGTGGTGTGCATGTGGTGATGTGTGGTGTGTGTGGTGGTGTGTGTGTGTGTGTGTGTAATGTGTGTCTGTCTTGGCGTATGTTGCTGTAGTCTATGATGTGAAAAGAAGTAGAGATTAGGTGGAGAGAGAAGCAGAGAGAGTGTGGTGTGTTGTGTGTGTGTGTGTGTGTGTGTGTGTTTGTGTGTGTGTGTGTGTTTGTGCTGCGTGTGCGTGTGTGTGCGTGCGTGTTGTGTAATGCATCCTATGTTTGCGATTTTTTGTTGCACTAGCTGCGAAAGACCCTTGTGTTCTAATTCTTTGACTGGTCATGTGTGCTCCCTCCCTCTCTCTCTCTCCCCCCCCCCCCCCTCTCTCTCTCTTCCTCTCCC
>CM065710.1:37016944-37034666 GCA_017654935.2 Phymorhynchus buccinoides | reverse complement strand
CAGGCACCAAAACCACAGGCCTCACCAGTACAAATGGACTGTTCTCTTTCATCCCCACCCCACCCTACCCCACCCTACCCCCACCCCACCCTACCCCCCCACCCCAGACCCTAACCCCCCACCCCACCCCTAACCCCCCCACCCTACCCCCACCCTACCCCCACCCCCACCCTAACCCCACCTACCCCCCCACCCCCCATACCCCCCCTTTTCCAGGCACAAAAAAACCACAGGCACTTCACAGTTGCCAATGACGTCTTTAATTCCACCACACCACCCTAACCCCCACCCCTACCCCCCCCACCCCACCCTACCCCCACCCTACCCCCCACCCCCACCTTTACCCCCCCCTACCCCCCACCCCCACCTACCCCCCACCTTTTCCAGGGCACAAAAACACAGGCATCACCCCCACCCTACCCCCCACCCCCACCCTTTACCCACCCTAACCGACCCTTACCCCACCCTGACCCCCCCACCCTACCCCACTGACACCCCACCCCCACCCCTACCTTACCCCACCTTACCCCTTCACCCCCCCACCCTACCCCCACCCCCACCCTACCCTTCACCCCCACCCCTTACCCCAACCTGACACCCCACCCCTACCTCACCCCCCACTGCCTACCCCACCCTGTTCCACACACAAACCACAGGCACGCACAGTACAATGCCTGTCTTTTCATCTACCCCACCCTACCCTACCCCACCTTACTCACCCTTACCCCCCAAACCCCCCCTACCCCCCCCCCCCAACCTCTTACCCCACCTTACCCCACCCTACCCCACCCTTTACCCCCCACCTACCCCAACCTTTTCCACACACAAAACAACAGGCACTCGCAGTACAAAGCCTGTCTTTCAGCCCCAACCCCCACCTACCCCTCACCCATCCACCCTTACCCCACCCTCACCCACAACCCTACCCCAGATTGGAACCACCCCACCCCCACCCTAACCCCAACCCTCCCCACCTTTTTCCACACACAAAACCACAGGCACTCACAGACAATGGCCTGCTTTCACCTACCCCAACCTTCTCCACCCTACCTCACTTACCCCCCAGCCCCACCCCTACCCCACCTTACCCCCCTACCCCCCCACCCCCACCCTAACCCCCACCTACCCCACTTTTTCCACACACAAACCAACAGGCACTCACAAGACAATGCCTGTCCTTCATTATACCCCCCCTACACCCTCCCCACCCTAACCCCCACCCCCACCTTACCCCCCAACCTCTACCCACCTTACCCCACATTACCCCCACCCCAACCATACCCCACCTGTTCCAAACACAAACCACGAGGACTCACAAGCACAAATGCCTGTCTTTCTCTTGGCCCCACCCTACCCTACCCCACCTTACCCCACCCACAAAACCCCCCACCTACACACCCGACCCCCCACCCTTACCCCCACCACCTTACCCCCCCACCCTACCCCCACCTTTTCCACACACTAAACCACAGGCAACTTCACAGTACAATGCCTGTTTCTTTCATCCTTACCCACCTACCCTACCCACCTTACCCCCACCCCACCCTACCCACCTTAACCCACCCGTACACCCCCACCCCCCACCCCTACCCCACCCTTACCCCCACCCTACCCCCACCCACCCTACCCACCCCCCCACCCCCCCCCCCTACCATTCCACCCCTACCCCCTAACCCCCCACCCTCCACCCTTACCCCACCTTGACACCCCACCCTACACCCACCTTACCCACCTACCCCCACCCTTACCCCACCACACCACACCCCAACCCTACCCATCACCCCCACACCTACCCCCACCCTCCACCCTACCCCCCACCTTACAACCCCACCCCCCCACCCTACCCCACCTTACCAGTACAATGCCTTGTCTTCAATCTGCCCCACCCTGAAAATTGATGATGATGATGGTGATTGATAATGAATGAGGTGGTGATGGTGGTGATTGATAATGTGCTTGATGGATGGTAAATGATGATGGTAATGGTGATGATGGTAAATGATGAATGGTAATGGATGTGGTGATGATGATGGGATGATGGGTTGTGATGATGGTAATGGATGGGATGATGATTGGTGATGATGGTAATGATGATCATTGATGATGGTGATGATGGTAATTGATGATCATGATGATGATGGTAATGATGATGATGATGATGATGGTAATGATGATGATTGATGGTAATGATGATGGTTGATTTGATGATGATGAGGATGGATGATGAGGTAGGTTGGTGATGATGATGGTATGCTGGATGATGATGAGGAGGAGGATGATGGCATGATGATCATTATGGTGTGTGGGTTGATGATGATGGCAAATGATGATGGATGATGAGATGATGATGATGGGTGATGATGATGTGGTAATGATGTGATGATGGTGATGATTTGTTAATGATGATGGTAATAATGATGGTGGTGATGGTGATGATGATGGTGATTGGTAATGATTTAATGATGGTTAATGATAAGATGGTAATGATAAATGATGGTAATGATGATGATGGTGATGATGATGGTTAATGATGGTAATGTGATGGTAATGATTGATGATGATTTGTACCCCCCGATGATGATGTTGATAATGATGACGAAAATGATGAGGAAAAAAAAATTATGACGAAAAACAAAACTCACCATGCTTCGGGGCCGATGTAAAGGGTGCGGGTCCACTGGTTCCTCCAGTGGGAGGGGGGTGGACAGGTTGTAAACGGTCAATGATGGTAATGGATGATGATGGTAAATGATGGATGATGATGACGATGATGGTAATGGATGATTGGTAATGATGATGATGATGGTAATGATGATGGAATGATGATGATGACCGATGATTGGTAAGGATGATGGATGATGATGGCTGGATGGTGAATGATGAGATGATTGGTGGTGGCGGAGTGGTAATGATGATGACGAGAGGTAATGGATGATGGTAATGATGGATGGTTATGATGGGTAATGATATTGATGGTATGATGATGATGATGGTAATGATGATTATGATGATTGGGTAATGTTTAATGATTGATGATGATGGTAATGACGATAGATGGTAATGAGAGATGATGATGGTAATTGATGATGAAAAAAACAAAACTCCACATTGCTTCTGAACGATGTTAATGTGGGTGGTTCCCACTGTTCCTCCACTGGAGGGCGGTGGGACAGGGCCAGAGGAGGAAGACGAAGGAGGAGAAGAATTGCGGTTCGGTCACCTGAACAGTGGTACACTCCAGAGTCGTTTGTCTGAGCGTTTATCATGAGAAGGACCATCGCCTGCCGCTCTGTATCGCCCACTGTAATATTACCAGACAACAAACACAGTGTTTATAGATGTGTGAATCCGTTCTGTATTACCCCTCTGTCAATATACCAGACACACAGTGTTTATATGATGTGTGATCCGTTCTTGTATCACCCCTCTGTAATATACAAGACAAAAAACCAGTGTTTATATGATGGTGTTGATCCCATTTCTGTATCACCCTCTGTAAATATACCAGACAAAAACCACAGTGTGTATATGATGTTTGACAGTTCTGTTCTCACCCTCTGTACATATACCCAGGGGACAAACACAGTGTTATATGAGTGTGATCCATCTGTATCACCCTCTGTAATATACCAGGACAACAACACAGTGGTTTATATGTTGTTATATTTCTGTATCCACCCTCTGTAATATACCAGACAACACAGTCTTTATATGGATGTGTGATCCGTTCTGTATCACCCTCCGTAATATCCCAGACACACAGTGTTTTATATGATGTGTGATCCATTCTGTATCCACCCTCTGTAATAGTTACAGAAAACAAACACAGTGTTATATGGATGTGTGAATCCGCTCTGATCACCCTCTGTTAAATACAGACAAACACCAGTCTTTATATGTGTGATCCGCTCTGCATCACCCACTGTAATTACCAAGACACACAGGTGTTTATTATGATGTGTGATCCTCTTCATGTATCCACCACTGTAAATATACCAGACCAACAACCACAGGTCTTTATATTGTGTGATTTCCGCTCTGTATCCACCCACTGTAATAACCCGACAACCAACACTGTTTTATATGATTGTGGATCCATTCTTATCCACCCCAAACTGTAATATACCAGGACAAAAACAAACAACAGTGTTTTATATGTGTGTGAATCGTTCTGTATCACCACTGTAAATAACACGACAACAAACAGTGTTTATTATGATGTGTTGAATCCGTTCTGTATCACCCTCTATAAGATACCAGACAACACGGTTGTTTATATGATGTGATCCATTTCTTGTACCCCCCCTCTTGTAATATACCAGGACAAAAACACAGGGGTTATCTGATGTTGTGATCCGTTCTGGTATCCAACTCTGTAATATGACAAGACACCAACACAGTGGTTAATATGATGTGTGATCGCTCTGTAATCACACACTGTAATATACCCAGACAATAAAAAAACAGTGTTTATATGATGGTGTGATGCCTTCTGTATCACCACTGTAATTATCACCAGACAAACACATGGTTTATATATGTTTGGATCCGCTCTGTATCACCCATGTAATATACCAGACAACACAGTGTTTATAATGACTGGTGATACGTTCTGTATCAACCCACTGTAATATATCCAGTAACAAAAACACCAAGTGTTTATATCATGGTTGATCGCTCGGTATCCACCCACTGTAATATACCAGGGAACAACAACAACCAGTCCATGTTTATATGATGTGTGATCCGCTCTCTGTAATCACCCACGGTAATATAACAGACAACACAGTGTTTATATGAATGTGTGATCCGATCGTAATTCACCCACTGCTATAACCCAGGACAACAACAGTGTTGTATGATGTGTGATCCGTTCGTATCACCCACGTTTTAATATTACATACCAAACACCACAGTGTTTATATGATGTGTGGAAACCGCTCTGTATCCCCTCTGTAATATACCAGACAAAACTCAGTGTTTATATGAATGTGGGATCATTCCCCCTGTATCACCCCACTGTAATATTACCAGAACAACCCCAGTGTTTATATGATGTGTCGATCCGTTCTGTATCACCCACTGTAATATACCAGGACAAAACAAAAAACACAGTGTTTATATGGATATGTGATTCCATCTGGTAATCACCCCTGTAATATACCAGACCAAACAAACCACAGTGTTATTATGATGTGTGATCCGTTCTGATGGACCCACTGTTAAATAACAGACAAAACACAGTGTTTATATGATGTGTGATCCGCTCTGTATCACCCTCGTAAAATATACCAGACAAAACCACAGTGTTTAATTGATGTGAATCCGTTCTGTATCACCCTCTGTAATATACCAGGGACAACACAGTGTTTATATGATTGGAATCCGTTTCTGTATCACCCTCTGTAATATACCGGGACACACAAACACCGTGTTTCTATGTGTGGATCCGTTCTGTAAGCACCCCCACTGTAATATACAAGACAAACACAGTGGTTTATTGATGGTGTGATCCGCTCTGTAGCACACTCTGGAATAACAGACAACCACAGTCTTTATAGTGTGTGATCCGCTCGTATCACCCCACTGTAAAACCAGACAAACACAGGGTTTATTTGATGTGATTCCGTTCTGTACACCCTCTGTAATTATAACCAGGACAAACACAGGTGTTTTTATATGATGTGATCCGTTTCTTATCACCCTCTGTAATATACAGACAACACAGTGTTTATATGATGTGTGATCCGCTCTGTATCACCCTCGTAATATTAACCAGACAAACAAACACAGTCTTGTATATGATGTGTGATCCGCTCTGTATCCCAACCCACTGGTTATATACCCGACAACAAAACACAGTTGCTTATATGATCGTTGGAAATCCGCTCTGGTATTCACCCTCTGTACATATAAACCAGACAACACAGGTTTATTTATGATGTGTGATTCCGCTCGTATCACCTCTGTAATATACCAGACAAAACAGGGTATATGATGGTGATCGTTCTGATCACCCACTGGAATATACCAAGACAACAAACACAGGTTTATCGATTGTGTGATCCGTTTCTGTATCACCCTTGTAATATACCAGAACAAACAACACCAAGGTTTTATATGTGTGTGAAATCCATTCTGTATCCACCCACGTACTATACCAGACAACCACAGTGTTTATATGATGTGTGATCCGTTTGTATCCCACCCTCTGTAAATATACCAGACCAACACAGTGTTATTGATGTGTGATCCGTTCTGTATCACCCCTCGAATATACCAGACAACAACAGTGGTTTATATGTGTGATCCATTCTGTAATCATCCCACTGTAATAATACAGACAAAACACAGTGTTTATATGAATTGTGTTGAATCCAGTCTGATATCCACCCACTGTAATATTACCAGAACAAAAAAACACAGTGTTATATTGATGTGTGATACGCTCTGTATCACCCCTGTAATTATAACCAGAACAACCCACCACAGTGGGTTATATGATTGTGTGAATCCATTCTGTATTCACCCACTGTTAAATATTTTACCAGGACAAAACACCAGTGTTTATATGATGTGTGATCCGTTCTGTATTCACCCTCTGTAATTATAACAGGACAACAAACACAGAGGTGGGGGTTTGTTGGGGGGGTTTTTGTTATTATGTGTGATCCGTCTGTACACCCACTGTAATTACCAGGACAAAACACAGGTTTATATGATGTGAATCCATTCTGTATCCACCCATGTTTAATATACCAGGACAAACACAGTGTTTATATGATGTGTGATCCGCCTTGTACACCACTGTAAATATACCAGGGACAACAACACCAGTGGTTATAGATGTTGTGAATCGCCTGTTCACCCACTGTAATATTTACCAGGGAACAACAAACACAGTGTTTATATGATGGTGTGATCAGTTCTGTATTCACCCCACTGTAATATACCAGACACACAGTGTTTATTATTGATGTGTGATCACGGTTCTGTATCACCCACTGAATATACAAGACAAAACACAGTTTGTTATTATGATGTGTGACATTTCTGTATCACCCTCGTAAATATACCCAGGGGACAAAACACAGTGTTTATATGATGTTATCCGCTCTGATCCACCCTCTGTAATATACCAGACAACACAGTGTTTATAGATGTGTGATCCATTTCTGGTATCACCCTATCGTAATATACCAGACCAACCAAGTGTTTATATGATGTGTGATCGTTCTGTATCACCCTCTGTAATATACCAGACAACACGTGGTTTATATGGATGTGTGATCCATCTGTATTAACCTCTGTAATATACAAGGACAAACACAGTGTTTATTATTGATGTGTGATCAGTCTGTATCACCCACTGTAATATACCAGGACACACAGTGTTTATATGAGGTGTGATCGTTCTGTATTCACCCCACGTTATATACCAGACAAAAAACACAAGTGTTTATATGATGTGTGATCCATTTTTCTGTATCACCCTCTGTAAATATACCCAGACAACACCACAGTGTTTATTGATGTGTGATCCCGCTCTGTATCACCCACTGTAACCATACTAGGACAACCACAGTGTTTTATAGATGTGTGAGCCCTCTATACACTCTGTAATAACCAGACAAAAAACCCACCACAGTGTTTATATGATGTGTGACTCCGCTCTGTTATCACCCACTGTAATATACCAAATAACACCAACGTTTAATATGATGTGTGATCCGCTCTGTATCACCACTTGTAAAATATACTGGGATAACACAAACGTAAATATGATAGGTGTGATCGCTCGGTAATCACCCACTGTAATATTTACCAGGACAACACAGTGTTATTATGGATGTGTTTGATCCGCCTGTATCACCCACTGTATTATACCAGACAAACAACACAGTGTTATATGATGGTGATCGCTCTGTATCACCTCTGTAATAACCAGGGACAAAAAACACAGTCTTTATATGATGTGTGATCCGCCTCTGTATCACCCACTGTTAATATACCAGACAACAAACACAGTGTTTATATGTGTGTGATCCGGATCTGTATCCACCCACTGTTTAATATACCAGACAAACAACAGTGTTTATATGTGTGTGATCCGCTCTGTATCACCCCACTGTAATATTACAGGACAACAGTGTGTATATGATGTGTTGAATCCGCTCTGTATACACCCCCTCTGTAATATACCAGGAACAACACAGTGTTTATATGATGTGTGATTCCGCTCTTGTATCAACCCTCTGGTAAAATTACCCAGACAAAAACCACAGGGTTTTATATGATGTGTGATCCGCTCTGTATCACCCACTGGAAATACCCCAGACAAACACAGTGTTCTATGATAGTGACTGGTCACCTTTCATCATTTGGAAGCAGCACCCCACTTTCTCTGCCTCACCAAACTTACTGAAATGAATTTCCCTATTGACAAACTGGACACTATCTCACCTGTCCCTCCATTCTTTCAGCAATGTGCCATCTCTCATCCCCACACCATCATCAAACACCTGAACTGATTCCTATGAAACTGACCACTATCTCACCTGTCCTCCATCTTCAGGCAAATGTGCCCATCTCTTCATCATACCATCATTTCAACACCCTGAACTGATTTCTATGACAACTGACACTATCTCAAACCTGTCCTCCATTTCAGCAATTGTGCCATCTCTCATCCACAGCATCATTTCAAAACAACCTGAACTGATCCTATGGACAAAAACTGACACTATCTCACCCTGTCCTCCATCGATCAGCCAATGGTTTATCTCCCTGCCAACCATCATCAACTACCTGAATGATTCCTATGACAATGACACTATCCACCTGGTCTCCTTCTTCAGCAATGTGCCAATCTCTTCATCCCACAACCCTTCATCACCACCTGAAATGATTCCTATGACAACTTGACACTAATCTCCACCTTCATCCATCTTCAGGCAATGTGCCAAATCTCTCATCCACACCATTCATAACACCTGAGAACTGATTCCTATGACAACTTGACACTATCTCACCTGTCTCCCTCCTAGTCAAGCAATGGTCCCATCTCTCATCCACACCATCATCAAAAACACCTGAAAAAAAACTGATTTTTCCTATGTAAACTGGACCACTATCTCACCGGTCCTCCATTTCTCAGCAATGTTCCCATTCTCATCACACCTCATCAACACCTGAATGATTCCTATGACAAACTGACCACTATCTGCCACATGTCCTTACCATCTTCAGGCAAAGTGCCATCTCTCATCCACACCTCTCATAACCACTGTGAACTGGATTTTTCCCTATGACAACCACTGCCACTATATCAACCGGTCCCTCCCATTCTTTCAGCAATGTGCCAGTCTCTAATCCCCCACCATCATCAACACCTGAAAATTGATGCCTATGATAAAATGGACACTATCTCACCTGTCCTCCATCTTCAGGCAATGTGCCATCCTCTTCATCCACACCATCATCCACACCTGAATGATTCCTATGACCAAACTGACACTATCTCCACCTGTCCTCCATCTTCCAGCTAATGTGCCAATTCTCTCATCCCACACCAATCATCAAACACCTGAACTGATTTTCCTATGACAACTGGGACACTTATCTCACCTGTCCTCCATCTTCAAGGCAATGTTCCATCTCTCATCCACCACCATCATCAACACCTGAACTGATTCCTATGCAAAAATGAACACTATCTCACCTGTCCTCCATCTTCAAGCAATGTTTGCCATCTTCTCTCAATCCACACATCATCAACACCTGAAACTGATTCCTATGACACCGACACTATTCTCACCTTGTCCCTCCATTTCTTCAGCAATCGTGCCCGATTCTCTCATTCCACCCCATCATCAACCCACCTGAACTGATTCCTAGGCCACCTGACACTATCTCACCTGTCCTCCATCTTCAGGGGCAATGTGCCATCTCTCATCCACACCACATCAAACCCTGAAATGATTCCTATGGACAACACTGGACCACATTCACCTTCCTCCATCTTCAGCAATGTCCCACTCTCATCCACACCCATCATAGGTCGTGGTGTGGAAGCATGGATGGCGCAGGGGAAGGTAAAGTGGGATTCCCACACGGTTGAGTTTCCGCTGGTCAGCTTGTTGAGTGAACTCTTGCCAAAACTGGAACAACAGGGCCCAGTGTGTGTAAAGCATTCTGGTTTGATGTGAAAGTTGTGCACGCACACAACACATTGCACACGGCATACGCACACCCACACACACGTTTTGCAAATGCTTCTTTGTCATGTTGGTGGGTCTTACATCCACTGACACAAACACACACCCACAACACACAACACACACACACACACACCACCACCCACCACACACACACACAACACACACACACACACACCACACTTTTTGCAAATTGCTCTTGGTCATGGTGGACTTGAGTTAATGTCACATCACTGACACCATGCACCCAACACAGGGGCTGTTGTGATTACCCTGACAAGAAAGGAGGGGACGATCTAGAGGGGATTAGATTAAGATTAAAAAATTATAGCCCGTCGGACAGCAAAGGCCATGTCCAGGGCGTCACACGTTACATCTCACCCACGTTAACATTCCACAATGTATTGAAAAAAGGATAATAAAACACAAGGAAAACAGATCAAAGTTTTGTTGTTAAACTACTTTTGTGAAAAAAGGCAGAGGGGTCTGAAACTTAAATTTTCACATAAAGGTGATTCAAAGGAAACTTCCAAAATGTCTCTCTTCTCTTTCGCCTCAGGCAGCCAAAACTTCATTAGGTGAAAGATTCTGCTGCCACTTTGGGGGGTAGTAAGAAAGACAAGAAGTTAGAAAGCTGAGGAGATAGAAGTAAGCTAATGGGAAAAGGAAAAGGAAACAGAAATAAACACATAGTGTGGATCTGTAGGAATTCTGAATTTAAAAAAATTGTTTAAGTGGACCATAAGGCCTTATTTCGCAGTATCTGGGGCAAAAGACCAATCTGGCTACCGTAGCGGGTCCACCAGGGCGTGGAACCACGGACCCAAAACTTAAATACAAAATCAATCTACCACTCACTGGCCACCGTGAGCTGAATGAGTTGAGCACGACACAAATTAATACAAATCAATTACCCACTCAGTGAGTGGAATGCATTGAGCCGTCCCGAACCAAATTAATACAAAATTCAATCTACCACTCACTGGCCACAGTAAGCTGAATGCGCCTTGAGCAATGGCGAGCGACAGAGTGTGACTACCGGTGTTGTTAATTAGCCACAACGGGACCAAATTATACAATCAATCTACCCACCTCCAACTGGGCCACAGTACGCTGGAATGCATTGAAGCAATGGGCGATGCCGACAGAGTTGTTGACGTTAAAAAACAGGTGTAATTAGCACAACGGACCCCCCCAAATAATTACAAATCCAATCACCACTCACTGGGCCACAGTAAGCTGAATGCATTGAGCAAAATGGCGATGCGACAGCCAGGAGTTGTTTGACGTAAACAAGGTTGGTAATTAAGCATAAAGGGGACCAAATTAATACAAATCAATCTACCACTCACTGGCCACAGTGAGTGAAATGCGTTGAGCAATGGCGATGCCGACAGAGTTGTGGACGTAACAGGTGTAATTAGCACAACGACCAAATGAATATATATCAATCTACCAATCACTGGCCACAGTGAGTTGAAAATGCGTGAGCAATGGGGCGATGCGAACAGAGTTGTTGACGTAAAAAACAGGGTGTAATTAAGCATAACGGACCAAATGAATACAAATCAAATCTTTACCACTCACTGGCCACAGTGAGCATGGAATTGCGTTGAGGCAATGGCGATGGCCGACAGGAGTGTTGACGTAACAGGTGTAATTAGCATAACGACCAACCTGAATACAAAATCAAATCTACCCAATCACTGGGCACAGTGAAGCTGAATGCGTTGGAGCAATGGCGATGCCGACAGAGTTGTTGACGTAAAAACAGGTGTAATTAAGCATAACGACCAAATGAATACAAAATCAATCTACCACTTACTGGGCCACAGTGAGCTGAAATGCGTGGAGCAATGGCGTGCCGACAAGGAGTTGTTGACGTAACAGGTGTAATTAGAAAACGACCAAAAGAATACCAAATCATCACCACTCACTGGGCCAAAGTTGAGCTGGGAATGCGGTGAGCCAATTGGCGATGCGGACAGAGTTGTTGACGTAACAGGTTGTACTTAGGCATAACGACCAAATTGAATACAATCCAATTACCACCACTAGGCCACAGTGAGCTGAAAGCGTTGAGCAAATGGCGATGCCGACAGAGGTGTGGACAGTAAAAAAGGTGTAATTAGATAACGACCAACTGAATACAAAATTCAATCTTACCACCTCACTGCCACAGTGAGCTGAAATGCGTTGAGCAAATGGCGATGCCGACAGAGTGTTGGGACGTAACAGGTGTAATTAGCATTAACGGACCAAATGGAATACAAATCATCTACCACTCACTGCCAACAGTGAAGCTGGGATGCGTTGAGGCAATGGCGATGCGACAGAGTTGTTGACGTAACAGGTTTGTAAGTTAGCATAACGACCAAATGGAATACAAAAATTCAATCTACAACTCACTGGCCACAGTGAGCTGAATGCGTTGAATTGAGCAATGGCGATCCGACAGAGTTGTTGACGTAACAGGTGTAGAGGCATTCATCTGGACGTTCCCACCCACCCCTTAGTGCGGGTGAATCACCTTTACGAATGTGGAGGAGTACCGTTAGGGTAGCATAGCGGACGACCCTTAGGCCTGACCTGTAATTAGCCATAACATGGACATTGTAATTAGCCATAAAACACCCCACCCTTTAGTGCGGTTGAATACCTTACGGAATGTGGAGGGGTACCGTTAGGGTAAGGCTAGCGAAGACCCTTAGCTGACCTGAGTTAGCATAAACATGACATGTAATAGGCATAACACCCCACCCTTAGTGCGGTGGAAATCACTTTACGAATGTTGGAGGGGGGAAAAGGTACCGTTTAGGGTAGGCATCAAGCGGACGGACCCTTAGCTGACTGTAGTTAGATAACATGACCTGAATTAGCATAAACAACCCCACCCTTAGTGCGGTGAATCACCTTACGGAATGTGAGGGAGTTACGTTAGGGTAGGCATAGCGACGGACCCTAGCTGACCCTGTAATTAGATAACATGACCATGTAATTAGTCATAAAAAACAACCCCACCCTTAGTGCGGGAATCCCCTTTACGAATGTGGAGAGTACCGTATGGGTAGGGCATTAGCGACGACCCTGTAGGCTGACTGTAATTAGCATAACATGAAGTAACTTAGGGCATAACCACCCCACCCTTAGTGCGGTGGAAAATCACCTTACGGAAATTGGGGAAGGGTACGTAGGGGTATGCATAGCGACGGGGGGGACCCTTAGCTGACCGCCAATTAGCATAAACATGGCCCTGACATTAGCATAACACACCACCATTAGTGCGGTTGAATCACATTAGATGTGGAGAGTTACCGTTAGGCAGGCATAGCGACGACCACCTTAGCTGGACCTGTAGTTAGCATAACATGACCTGTAATTCGCATACACCCACCCACCCTTTAGTTCCGGTGAAAATGAATCACATTACGAATTGTGGAGAGTACAGTTAGGTTAGGCATAGCGGACGACCCTTAGCTGACCCTGTAAATTAGCATAAACATGACCTGTAATTCGCATAAACACCCCACCCTTAGTGCGGTGAATCACAGTACGAAGTGGGAGAGACGTTAGGGTAGGGCATAGCGGACGACCCTTAGCTGACCTTGTAATTAGCATTAACATGACATGTAATTAGCATAACACCCCACCCTTAGTGCGGTGAATCACTTACGGAATGTGGAGAGTTACCGTTAGGGTAGGCATTAGCGGACGACCCTTAGTGACCTGTAATTAGCATTAACATGACATGAATTAGCCATAAACAACCCCAACCCTTAGTGCGGTGAATTCACCGTACGAATGTGGAGGGTTACCGTTAGGTAGGCATAGCGGATGACCCTTAGACTGACCTGCAATTAGCATTAAAAAAACATGGACTGTAATTAGCATAAAACACCCCACCATAGTTGCTTCTGTGGGGAATCACCTTACGAATGGGGGAGGGTACTGTTAGGGTAGTGCATAGCGATGACCCTTAGCTGACCTGTAATTAGCATAAAACACCCGCCCTTAGTGCTGTGACATCACCTTACGGAAATGTGGAGGGGTACTGTTAGGGTAGGCATAGCGACGAAACCTTAGCTGACCCGTAATTAGCAATTATGACATGCAATTAGCTAACACCCGTTCCTTACTGCGGTCTGAATCACCCTATGAATGTGGAGGGTTACCATTAAAGTGTAGGGCATAACGACGACCCTTAGGCTGACCTGTAATGCACATGATAATGTAAACTGATAACAGAAACAAATAAAGCACACTGATAATGTAAACTGATAATAACAGAAACAAATAAAGCACACTGATGATGTAAACTGATAACAGAAACAATGGAAACAAATCAAAGGGGCAAACTGATAATGTAAACTAATAACACAATGGAACAAATGTAATTTTTCAAGGCAACACACTGATAAAGCACACTGATGAACTGTAAACTGATAAACCAATGGAACAAAAATAAAAGCACACTGATAAATAAAAAAACTGATAATAATGGAACAAATAAAAGCACACTGATAATGTCAAAACTGATAATAATGGAAACAAATAAAGCACACTGATGATGTAAACTGATAATAATGGAACAAATAAAGCACACTGATGATGTAAACTGATAATAATGGAACAAATAAAGCACACTGATGATGTAAACTGATAACAATGGAACAAATAAAGCACACTGATGATGTAAACTGATAATAATGGAACAAATAAAGCACACTGATAATGTAAACTGATAACAATGGAACAAATAAAGCACACTGATGATGTAAACTGATAACAATGGAACAAATAAAGCACACTGATGATGTAAACTGATAATAATGGAACAAATAAAGCACACTGATGATGTAAACTGATAACAATGGAACAAATAAAGCACACTGATGATGTAAACTGATAATAATGGAACAAATAAAGCACACTGATGATGTAAACTGATAACAATGGAACAAATAAAGCACACTGATGATGTAAACTGATAACAATGGAACAAATAAAGCACACTGATGATGTAAACTGATAACAATGGAACAAATAAAGCACACTGATGATGTAAACTGATAACAATGGAACAAATAAAGCACACTGATAATGTAAACTGATAACAATGGAACAAATAAAGCACACTGATAATGTAAACTGATAATAATGGAACAAATAAAGCACACTGATAATGTAAACTGATAATAATGGAACAAATAAAGCACACTGATAATGTAAACTGATAACAATGGAACAAATAAAGCACACTGATGATGTAAACTGATAATAATGGAACAAATAAAGCACACTGACCTGATGTAAACTGATAATAATGGAACAAATAAAGCACACTGATGATGTAAACTGATAATAATGGAACAAATAAAGCACACTGATGATGTAAACTGATAACAATGGAACAAATAAAGCACACTGATGATGTAAACTGATAATAATGGAACAAATAAAGCACACTGATGATGTAAACTGATAACAATGGAACAAATAAAGCACACTGATGATGTAAACTGATAATAATGGAACAAATAAAGCACACTGATGATGTAAACTGATAACAATGGAACAAATAAAGCACACTGATAATGTAAACTGATAATAATGAAACAAACAAGGGCATCGATGAGCGGATAATAATGTCCTTTACAAACCTCCCTTTGCGGGTTTCCCCGCCCTGTACCTGCCCCGCCCTATACCTTTGCCAAATAATTTACACCCTGTACATGCCCCGCCCTGTACCTCCCTTCCCCCTCACATCTTAGGTCCCCGTCCTCCTTGTGACCTTTGCCAGTTACACCCTGTACATGCCCCGCCCTGTACCTCCCTTCCCCGTCACATCTTAGGTCCCCGTCCTCCTTGTGACCTTTGCCCCGTTACACCCTGTACATGCCCCGCCCTGTACCTCCCTTCCCCCCCTCACATCTTAGGTCCCCGTCCTCCTTGTGACCTTTGCCAGTTACCCCCTGTACATGCCCCGCCCTGTACCTCCCTTCCCCGGCTCACATCTTAGGTCCCCGTCCTCCTTGTGACCTTTGCCAGTTACACCCTGTACATGCCACCGCCCTGTACCTCCCTTCCCCCTCACATCTTAGGTCCCCGTCCTCCTTGTGACCTTTGCCAGTTACACCCTGTACATGCCCCGCCCTGTACCTCCCTTCCCCCTCACATCTTAGGTCCCCGTCCTCCTTGTGACCTTTGCCAGTTACACCCTGTACATGCCCCGCCCTGTACCTCCCTTCCCCCTCACATCTTAGGTCCCCGTCCTCCTTGTGACCTTTGCCGGTTACACCCTGTACATGCCCCGCCCTGTACCTCCCTTCCCCCTCACATCTTAGGTCCCCGTCCTCCTTGTGACCTTTGCCAGTTACACCCTGTACATGCCCCGCCCTGTACCTCCCTTCCCCCTCACATCTTAGGTCCCCGTCCTCCTTGTGACCTTTGCCAGTTACACCCTGTACACATGCCCCGCCCTGTACCTCCCTTCCCCTTCCTGATCACATCTTAGGTCCCCGTCCTCCTTGTGACCTTTGCCAGTTACACCCTGTACATGCCCCGCCCTGTACCTCCCTTCCCCCGTCACACATCTTAGGTCCCCGTCCTCCTTGTGACCTTTGCCAGTTACACCCTGTACATGCCCCGCCCTGTACCTCCCTTCCCCCTTCACATCTTAGGTCCCCGTCCTCCTTGTGACCTTTGCCAGTTACACCCTGTACATGCCCCGCCCTGTACCTCCCTTCTCCCCTCACATCTTAGGTCCCCGTCCTCCTTGTGACCTTTGCCAGTTACACCCTGTACATGCCCCGCCCTGTACCTCCCTTCCCCCTCACATCTTAGGTCCCCGTCCTCCTTGTGACCTTTGCCAGTTACACCCTGTACATGCCCCGCCCTGTACCTCCCTTCCCCGTCACATCTTAGGTCCCCGTCCTCCTTGTGACCTTTGCCAGTTACACCCTGTACATGCCCCGCCCTGTACCTCCCTTCCCCCTCACATCTTAGGTCCCCGTCCTCCTTGTGACCTTTGCCAGTTACACCCTGTACATGCCCCGCCCTGTACCTCCCTTCCCCCTCACATCTTAGGTCCCCGTCCTCCTTGTGACCTTTGCCAGTTACACCCTGTACATGCCCCGCCCTGTACCTCCCTTCCCCCTCACATCTTAGGTCCCCGTCCTCCTTGTGACCTTTGCCAGTTACACCCTGTACATGCCCCGCCCTGTACCTCCCTTCCCCGTCACATCTTAGGTCCCCGTCCTCCTTGTGACCTTTGCCCAGTTACACCCTGTACATGCCCCGCCCTGTACCTCCCTTCCCCCTCACATCTTAGGTCCCCGTCCTCCTTGTGACCTTTGCCAGTTACACCCCTGTACATGCCCCGCCCTGTACCTCCAGTTACTTCATGCCCCTCACATCCCCCTCACATCTTAGGTCCCCGTCCTCCTTGTGACCTTTGCCAGTTACACCCTGTACATGCCCCGCCCTGTACCTCCCTTCCCCCTCAC
>CM065710.1:37004444-37011944 GCA_017654935.2 Phymorhynchus buccinoides | reverse complement strand
CAATGTTAATACTGACAACGAAGGTGTGAAGTGGGAGGGAGCTGAATAAGGCAATGTTAATACTGACAAAGAAGGTGTGAAGTGGGAGGGGGCTGAATAAGGCAATGTTAATACTGACAAAGAAGGTGTGAAGTGGGAGGGGGCTGAATAAGGCAATGTTAATACTGACAAAGAAGGTGTGAAGTGGGAGGGGGCTGAATAAGGCAATGTTAATACTGACAAAGAAGGTGTGAAGTGGGAGGGGGCTGAATAAGGCAATGTTAATACTGACAAAGAAGGTGTGAAGTGGGAGGGGGCTGAATAAGGCAATGTTAATACTGACAAAGAAGGTGTGAAGTGGGAGGGGGCTGAATAAGGCAATGTTAATACTGACAAAGAAGGTGTGAAGTGGGAGGGGGCTGAATAAGGCAATGTTAATACTGACAAAGAAGGTGTGAAGTGGGAGGGGGCTGAATAAGGCAATGTTAATACTGACAAAGAAGGTGTGAAGTGGGAGGGGGCTGAATAAGGCAATGTTAATACTGACAAAGAAGGTGTGAAGTGGGAGGGGGCTGAATAAGGCAATGTTAATACTGACAAAGAAGGTGTGAAGTGGGAGGGGGCTGAATAAGGCAATGTTAATACTGACAACGAAGGTGTGAAGTGGGAGGGGGCTGAATAAGGCAATGTTAATACTGACAACGAAGGTGTGAAGTGGGAGGGGGCTGAATAAGGCAGGCAATGTTAATACTGACAAAGAAGGTGTGAAGTGGGAGGGGGCTGAATAAGGCAATGTTAATACTGACAAAGAATGTGTGAAGTGGGAGGGGGCTGAATAAGGCAATGTGAATACTGACACTGAAGGTGTGAAGTTGGAGGGGGCTGAATAAGGCAGGCAATGTTAATACTGACAAAGAAGGTGTGAAGTGGGAGGGGGCTGAATAAGGCAATGTTAATACTGACAAAGAAGGTGTGAAGTGGGAGGGGGCTGAATAAGGCAATCTTAATACTGACAACGAAGGTGTGAAGTTGGAGGGGGCTGAATAAGGCAGGCAATGTTAATACTGACAAAGAAGGTGTGAAGTGGGAGGGGGCTGAATAAGGCAATGTTAATACTGACAAAGAAGGTGTGAAGTGGGAGGGGGCTGAATAAGGCAATGTTAATACTGACAACGAAGGTGTGAAGTGGGAGGGGGCTGAATAAGGCAATGTTAATACTGACAAAGAAGGTGTGAAGTGGGAGGGGGCTGAATAAGGCAATGTTAATACTGACAAAGAAGGTGTGAAGTGGGAGGGAGCTGAATAAGGCAATGTTAATACTGACAAAGAAGGTGTGAAGTGGGAGGGAGCTGAATAAGGCAATGTTAATACTGACAAAGAAGGTGTGAAGTGGGAGGGGCTGAATAAGGCAATGTTAATACTGACAAAGAAGGTGTGAAGTGGGAGGGGGCTGAATAAGGCAGGCAATGTTAATACTGACAAAGAAGGTGTGAAGTGGGAGGGGGCTGAATAAGGCAATGTTAATACTGACAAAGAAGGTGTGAAGTGGGAGGGGGCTGAATAAGGCAATGTTAATAATACTGACACTGAAGGTGTGAAGTGGGAGGGGGCTGAATAAGGCAATGTTAATACTGACAAAGAAGGTGTGAAGTGGGAGGGGGCTGAATAAGGCAATGTTAATACTGACAAAGAAGGTGTGAAGTGGGAGGGGGCTGAATAAGGCAGGCAATGTTAATACTGACAAAGAAGGTGTGAAGTGGGAGGGGGCTGAATAAGGCAATGTTAATACTGACAAAGAAGGTGTGAAGTGGGAGGGAGCTGAATAAGGCAATGTTAATACTGACAAAGAAGGTGTGAAGTGGGAGGGGGCTGAATAAGGCAGGCAATGTTAATACTGACAAAGAAGGTGTGAAGTGGGAGGGGGCTGAATAAGGCAATGTTAATACTGACAAAGAAGGTGTGAAGTGGGAGGGGGCTGAATAAGGCAATGTTAATACTGACAAAGAAGGTGTGAAGTGGGAGGGGGCTGAATAAGGCAAATGTTAATACTGACAAAGAATGTGTGAAGTGGGAGGGGGCTGAATAAGGCAATGTTAATACTGACACTGAAGGTGTGAAGTGGGAGGGGGCTGAATAAGGCAATGTTAATACTGACAAAGAAGGTGTGAAGTGGGAGGGGGCTGAATAAGGCAGGCAATGTTAATACTGACAAAGAAGGTGTGAAGTGGGAGGGGGCTGAATAAGGCAGGCAATGTTAATACTGACAAAGAAGGTGTGAAGTGGGAGGGGGCTAAATAAGGCAATGTTAATACTGACAACGAAGGTGTGAAGTGGGAGGGGGCTGAATAAGGCAGGCAATGTTAATACTGACAAAGAATGTGTGAAGTGGGAGGGGACTGAATAAGGCAATGTTAATACTGACACTGAAGGTGTGAAGTGGGAGGGGGCTGAATAAGGCAATGTTAATACTGACAAAGAAGGTGTGAAGTGGGAGGGGGCTGAATAAGGCAGGCAATGTTAATACTGACAAAGAAGGTGTGAAGTGGGAGGGGGCTGAATAAGGCAATGTTAATACTGACAAAGAAGGTATGAAGTGGTAGGGGGCTGAATAAGGCAATGTTAATACTGACACTGAAGGTGTGAAGTGGGAGGGAGCTGAATAAGGCAATGTTAATACATACTGACAAAGAAGGTGTGAAGTGGGAGGGGGCTGAATAAGGCAGGCAATGTTAATACTGACAAAGAAGGTGTGAAGTGGGAGGGGGCTGAATAAGGCAGGCAATGTTAATACTGACAAAGAAGGTGTGAAGTGGGAGGGGGCTGAATAAGGCAGGCAATGTTAATACTGACAAAGAAGGTGTGAAGTGGGAGGGGGCTGAATAAGGCAATGTTAATACTGACAACGAAGGTGTGAAGTGGGAGGGGGCTGAATAAGGCAATGTTAATACTGACAACGAAGGTGTGAAGTGGGAGGGGGCTGAATAAGGCAGGCAATGTTAATACTGACAAAGAAGGTGTGAAGTGGGAGGGGGCTGAATAAGGCAGGCAATGTTAATACTGACAAAGAAGGTGTGAAGTGGGAGGGGGCTGAATAAGGCAGGCAATGTTAATACTGACAAAGAAGGTGTGAAGTGGGAGGGGGCTGAATAAGGCAATGTTAATACATACTGACAAAGAAGGTGTGAAGTGGGAGGGAGCTGAATAAGGCAATGTTAATAATACTGACAAAGAAGGTGTGAAGTGGGAGGGGGCTGAATAAGGCAATGTTAATACTGACAAAGAAGGTGTGAAGTGGGAGGGGGCTGAATAAGGCAATGTTAATACTGACAAAGAAGGTGTGAAGTGGGAGGGAGCTGAATAAGGCAATGTTAATACTGACAAAGAAGGTGTGAAGTGGGAGGGGGCTGAATAAGGCAATGTTAATACTGACAAAGAAGGTGTGAAGTGGGATGGGGCTGAATAAGGCAATGTTAATACTGACAAAGAAGGTGTGAAGTGGGAGGGGGCTGAATAAGGCAGGCAATGTTAATACTGACAAAGAAGGTGTGAAGTGGGAGGGAGCTGAATAAGGCAATGTTAATACTGACAAAGAAGGTGTGAAGTGGGAGGGGGCTGAATAAGGCAATGTTAATACTGACAAAGAAGGTGTGAAGTGGGAGGGGGCTGAATAAGGGAGGCAATGTTAATACTGACACTGAAGGTGTGAAGTGGGAGGGAGCTGAATAAGGCAATGTTAATACTGACAAAGAAGGTGTGAAGTGGGAGGGGGCTGAATAAGGCAATGTTAATACTGACAAAGAAGGTGTGAAGTGGGAGGGGGCTGAATAAGGCAATGTTAATACTGACAAAGAAGGTGTGAAGTGGGAGGGAGCTGAATAAGGCAATGTTAATACTGACAAAGAAGGTGTGAAGTGGGAGGGGGCTGAATAAGGCAATGTTAATACTGACAAAGAAGGTGTGAAGTGGGAGGGAGCTGAATAAGGCAATGTTAATACTGACAACGAAGGTGTGAAGTGGGAGGGGGCTGAATAAGGCCATGTTAATACTGACAAAGAAGGTGTGAAGTGGGAGGGAGCTGAATAAGGCAATGTTAATACTGACACTGAAGGTGTGAAGTGGGAGGGGGCTGAATAAGGCAATGTTAATACTGACAAAGAAGGTGTGAAGTGGGAGGGAGCTGAATAAGGCAATGTTAATACTGACAAAGAAGGTGTGAAGTGGGAGGGGGCTGAATAAGGCAATGTTAATACTGACAAAGAAGGTGTGAAGTGGGAGGGGGCTGAATAAGGCCATGTTAATACTGACAAAGAAGGTGTGAAGTGGGAGGGGGCTGAATAAGGCAATGTTAATACTGACAAAGAAGGTGTGAAGTGGGAGGGAACTAAATACTTACAAAGAAGGGCAATGTCTCACTCTCAGAGACAAGTGGGAAGGAGTCTTATAAGGGCGGTTCCACTGTACTACAGTAATACTAATTTCCATTTTTTTTAAAGAAAGAAAATTTCAGTTTTCAAAAACCTTCAATGTACAAAACTCTATCCCTGAACACCTGCTCTCAGATGGAAAAGGACAGAGAGTCACCAGTGAACATGAGACACAAACTAGCACCACCAGAGTGGAACTCACTTCCACCTGAGGCACCAGTGAACATGAGAGACAAACTAGGACCACCAGAGTGGAACTCCCTTCCACCTGAGGCACCAGTGAACATGAGACACAAACTAGGACCACCAGAGTGGAACTCACTTCCACCTGAGGCACCAGTGAACATGACACAAACTAAGACCACCAGAGTGGAACTCCCTTCCACCTGAGGCACCAGTGAACATGAGACAAACTAGGACCACCAGAGTGGAACTCCCTTCCACCTGAGGCACCAGTGAACATGAGACACAAACTAGGACCACCAGAGTGGAACTCACTTCCACCTGAGGCACCAGTGAACATGAGACACAAACTAGGACCACCAGAGTGGAACTCCCTTCCACCTGAGGCACCAGTGACCATGAGGGAGACACAAACTAGCACCACCAGAGTGGAACTCCCTTCCACCTGAGGCACCAGTGAACATGAGACACAAACTAGGACCACCAGAGTGGAACTCACTTCCACCTGAGGCACCAGTGAACATGAGACACAAACTAGGACCACCAGAGTGGAACTCACTTCCACCTGAGGCACCAGTGAACATGAGACACAAACTAGGACCACCAGAGTGGAACTCACTTCCACCTGAGGCACCAGTGAACATGAGACACAAACTAGGACCACCAGAGTGGAACTCACTTCCACCTGAGGCACCAGTGAACATGAGGGACACAAACTAGGACCACCAGAGTGGAACTCCCTTCCACCTGAGGCACCAGTGAACATGAGGGACACAAACTAGGACCACCAGAGTTGAACTCACTTCCACCTGAGGCACCAGTGAACATGAGACACAAACTAGGACCACCAGAGTGGAACTCCCTTCCACCTGAGGCACCAGTGAACATGAGACACAAACTAGGACCACCAGAGTGGAACTCCATTCCACCTGAGGCACCAGTGAACATGAGACACAAACTAGGACCACCAGAGTGGAACTCCCTTCCACCTGAGGCACCAGTGAACATGAGACACAAACTAGGACCACCAGAGTGGAACTCCCTTCCACCTGAGGCACCAGAGAACATGAGACACAAACTATGACCACCAGAGTGGAACTCACTTCCACCTGAGGCACCAGTGAACATGAGACACAACTAGGACCACCAGAGTGGAACTCACTTCCACCTGAGGCACCAGAGAACATGAGACACAAACTATGACCACCAGAGTGGAACTCACTTCCACCTGAGGCACCAGTGAACATGAGACACAAACTAGGACCACCAGAGTGGAACTCCCTTCCACCTGAGGCACCAGTGAACATGAGGGACACAAACTAGGACCACCAGAGTTGAACTCACTTCCACCTGAGGCACCAGTGAACATGAGACACAAACTATGACCACCAGAGTGGAACTCACTTCCACCTGAGGCACCAGTGAACATGAGGGACACAAACTAGGACCACCAGAGTGGAACTCACTTCCACCTGAGGCACCAGTGAACATGAGACACAAACTAGGACCACCAGAGTGGAACTCCCTTCCACCTGAGGCACCAGTGAACATGAGACACAAACTAGGACCACCAGAGTGGAACTCACTTCCACCTGAGGCACCAGTGAACATGAGACACAAACTAGGACCACCAGAGTGGAACTCACTTCCACCTGAGGCACCAGTGAACATGAGGGACACAAACTAGGACCACCAGAGTGGAACTCACTTCCACCTGAGGCACCAGTGAACATGAGACACAAACTAGGACCACCAGAGTGGAACTCACTTCCACCTGAGGCACCAGTGAACATGAGACACAAACTAGGACCACCAGAGTGGAACTCCCTTCCACCTGAGGCACCAGTGAACATGAGGGACACAAACTAGGACCACCAGAGTGGAACTCCCTTCCACCTGAGGCACCAGTGAACATGAGACACAAACTAGGACCACCAGAGTGGAACTCACTTCCACCTGAGGCACCAGTGAACATGAGACACAAACTAGGACCACCAGAGTGGAACTCACTTCCACCTGAGGCACCAGTGAACATGAGGGACACAAACTAGGACCACCAGAGTGGAACTCACTTCCACCTGAGGCACCAGTGAACATGAGACACAAACTATGACCACCAGAGTGGAACTCACTTCCACCTGAGGCACCAGTGAACATGAGGGACACAAACTAGGACCACCAGAGTGGAACTCACTTCCACCTGAGGCACCAGTGAACATGAGACACAAACTAGGACCACCAGAGTTGAACTCCCTTCCACCTGAGGCACCAGTGAACATGAGGGACACAAACTAGGACCACCAGAGTTGAACTCACTTCCACCTGAGGCACCAGAGAACATGAGACACAAACTATGACCAGCAGAGTGGAACTCCCTTCCACCTGAGGCATCAGTAAACATGACACAAACTAGGACCACCAGAGTGGAACTCCCTTCCACCTGAGGCATCAGTGAACATGAGGGAGACAAACTAGGACCACCAGAGTGGAACTCCCTTCCACCTGAGGCACCAGTGAACATGAGACACAAACTAGGACCACCAGAGTGGAACTCACTTCCACCTGAGGCACCAGTGAACATGAGACACAAACTAGGACCACCAGAGTGGAACTCACTTCCACCTGAGGCACCAGTGAACATGAGACACAAACTAGTACCACCAGAGTGGAACTCCCTTCCACCTGAGGCACCAGTGAACATGAGACACAAACTAGTACCACCAACTCAACTCAAACAACTTTATTATCTCTTAGAAAGAAATTTAGTGTGGTGATGTCTGCGATTGACACAGTTAAAACAAGACACATTATAATATACATTAAAATCAAGACGTGCTTCTAAAACATAAATGACAATACCATTAAATCAAAACACACATGATGATAATTATCACTTGAAAGCAAAACAGCAGTG
>CM065710.1:36996944-36999444 GCA_017654935.2 Phymorhynchus buccinoides | reverse complement strand
CTTCCAGTTTAAGAAGTAGCCTTTCGTGCGGCACAGAATCAAAGACCTTTCTAAAATCTAAGTAAATAATATCAAATGCCTCTTTGTCCTCTAAAAGTTGGGTTAAATCGTCCATCACATCTAACAACTGGGTCATACAAGAACGCCCTGTCCTGAACCCATGTTGACATTCTGTGAACAGATTAAAATCTACCATATGTTTAACAACAGCGTCCCGTACAAACTGTTAAGTGCATGTATTTTGAATATCATTTGTGTGCGTGAAGTAAACTTACTTCTTTTTTTCATGTAAAGCGCGGTGAGTCCTGCTGTGTCATGAGAATAGCGCTATAGAAGATTTATTTATTATTATTATTATAAATTAATCATAATTGTAACTGCTTAAAAATCAAAATCTACAAGATGCAATATTTTACGTAAAACAAAAAATATGTTAACCATGCTCCCCCAACATATCATGTTCTGACAAAGGCTTGTCTGGTGTTGTGTCAACCATGCTCCCAACATATCAAAGGCTTCTCTGGTGTTGTGTCAGCCATGATCCCCAACATATCAAAGGCTTGTCTGGTGTTGTGTCAACCATGATCCCCAACATATCATGTTCTGACAAAGGCTTGTCTTGTGTTGTGTCAACCATGCTCCCCAACATATCATGTTCTGACAAAGGCTTGTCTTGCGTTGTGTCAACCATGCTCCCAACATATCAAAGGCTTGTCTGGTGTTGTGTCAGCCATGATCCCCAACATATCAAAGGCTTGTCTTGTGTTGTGTCAACCATGCTCCCCAACATATCATGTTCTGACAAAGGCTTGTCTGGTGTTGTGTCAACCATGCTCCCAACATATCATGTTCTGACAAAGGCTTGTCTGGTGTTGTGTCAGCCATGATCCCCAACATATCAAAGGCTTGTCTGGTGTTGTGTCAACCATGCTCCCCAACATATCATGTTCTGACAAAGGCTTGTCTTGTGTTGTGTCAACCATGCTCCCCAACATATCAAAGGCTTGTCTGGTGTTGTGTCAACCATGCTCCCCAACATATCAAAGGCTTGTCTCAACCATGCTCCCCAACATATCAGGCTTGTCTTGTGTTGTGTCAACCATGCTCCCCAACATATCAAAGGCTTGTCTTGTGTTGTGTCAACCATGCTCCCCAACATATCAAAGGCTTGTCTTGTGTTGTGTAAACCATGCTCCCCAACATATCAAAGGCTTGTCTTGTGTTGTGTCAACCATGCTCCCCAACATATCATGTTCTGACAAAGGCTTGTCTTGCGTTGTGTCAACCATGCTCCCCAACATATCAAAGGCTTGTCTGGTGTTGTGTCAACCATGCTCCCCAACATATCAAAGGCTTGTCTTGTGTTGTGTCAACCATGCTCCCCAACATATCAAAGGCTTGTCTTGTGTTGTGTCAACCATGCTCCCCAACATATTCTGACAAAGGCTTGTCTTGTGTTGTGTCAACCATGCTCCCCAACATATCAAAGGCTTGTCTTGTGTTGTGTCAACCATGCTCCCCAACATATCAAAGGCTTGTCTTGTGTTGTGTCAACCATGCTCCCCAACATATCAAAGGCTTGTCTTGTGTTGTGTCAACCATGCTCCCCAACATATCATGTTCTAACAAAGGCTTGTCTGGTGTTGTGTCAACCATGCTCCCCAACATATCATTGTCTGGTGTTGTGTCAACCATGCTCCCCAACATACCAAAGGCTTGTCTGGTGTTGTGTCAACCATGCTCCCCAACATACCAAAGGCTTGTCTGGTGTTGTGTCAACCATGCTCCCCAACATATCATGTTCTAACAAAGGCTTGTCTGGTGTTGTGTCAACCATGCTCCCCAACATATCATGTTCTAACAAAGGCTTGTCTGGTGTTGTGTCAACCATGCTCCCCAACATATCAAAGGCTTGTCTTGTGTTGTGTCAACCATGCTCCCCAACATATCAAAGGCTTGTCTGGTGTTGTGTCAACCATGCTCCCCAACATATCAAAGGCTTGTCTGGTGTTGTGTCAACCATGCTCCCCAACATATCATGTTCTAACAAAGGCTTGTCTGGTGTTGTGTCAACCATGCTCCCCAACATATCATGTTCTGACAAAGGCTTGTCTGGTGTTGTGTCAACCATGCTCCCCAACATATCAAAGGCTTGTCTGGTGTTGTGTCAACCATGCTCCCCAACATATCAAAGGCTTGTCTTGTGTTGTGTCAACCATGCTCCCCAACATATCAAAGGCTTGTCTTGTGTTGTGTCAACCATGCTCCCCAACATATCAAAGGCTTGTCTTGTGTTGTGTAAACCATGCTCCCCAACATATCAAAGGCTTGTCTTGTGTTGTGTCAACCATGCTCCCCAACATATCAAAGGCTTGTCTTGTGTTGTGTCAACCATGCTCCCCAACATATCAAAGGCTTGTCTTGTGTTGTGTAAACCATGCTCCCCAACATATCAAAGGCTTGTCTTGTGTTGTGTCAACCATGCTCCCCAACATATCAA
>CM065710.1:36976944-36991944 GCA_017654935.2 Phymorhynchus buccinoides | reverse complement strand
TTGATTGGAGACGTCTTAAACATAGAAGTAGTGAAAACAATGGAAGGTGAAGGGTCATTGATTGGAGACGTCTTAAACATAGAAGTGAAAACAATGGAAGGTGAAGGGTCGTTGATTGGAGACGTCTTAAACATAGAAGTAGTGAAAACAATGGATGGTGAAGGGTCGTTGATTGGAGACGTCTTAAACATAGAAGTAGTGAAAACAATGGATGGTGAAGGGTCGTTGATTGGAGACGTCTTAAACATAGAAGTAGTGAAAACAATGGAAGGTGAAGGGTCGTTGATTGGAGACGTCTTAAACATAGAAGTAGTGAAAACAATGGATGGTGAAGGGTCGTTGATTGGAGACGTCTTAAACATAGAAGTAGTGAAAACAATGGATGGTGAAGGGTCGTTGATTGGAGACGTCTTAAACATAGAAGTAGTGAAAACAATGTGAAAACAATGGTGAAAACAATGGTGAAGGGTCGTTGATTGGAGACGTCTTAAACATAGAAGTAGTGAAAACAATGGATGGTGAAGGGTCGTTGATTGGAGACGTCTTAAACATAGAAGTAGTGAAAACAATGGATGGTGAAGGGTCGTTGATTGGAGACGTCTTAAACATAGAAGTAGTGAAAACAATGGAAGGTGAAGGGTCGTTGATTGGAGACGTCTTAAAGGGTCGTTGATAGAAGTAGTGAAAACAATGGATGGTGAAGGGTCGTTGATTGGAGACGTCTTAAACATAGAAGTGAAAACAATGGATGGTGAAGGGTCGTTGATTGGAGACGTCTTAAACATAGAAGTAGTGAAAACAATGGATGGTGAAGGGTCGTTGATTGGAGACGTCTTAAACATAGAAGTAGTGAAAACAATGGATGGTGAAGGGTCGTTGATTGGAGACGTCTTAAACATAGAAGTAGTGAAAACAATGGATGGTGAAGGGTCGTTGATTGGAGACGTCTTAAACATAGAAGTAGTGAAAACAATGGATGGTGAAGGGTCGTTGATTGGAGACGTCTTAAACATAGAAGTAGTGAAAACAATGGAAGGTGAAGGGTCGTTGATTGGAGACGTCTTAAACATAGAAGTAGAAGTGAAAACAATGGAAGGTGAAGGGTCGTTGATTGGAGACGTCTTAAACATAGAAGTAGTGAAAACAATGGAAGGTGAAGGGTCGTTGATTGGAGACGTCTTAAACATAGAAGTAGTGAAAACAATGGAAGGTGAAGGGTCGTTGATTGGAGACGTCTTAAACATAGAAGTGAAAACAATGGATGGTGAAGGGTCGTTGATTGGAGACGTCTTAAACATAGAAGTATTGTGAAAACAATGGAAGGTGAAGGGTCGTTGATTGGAGACGTCTTAAACATAGAAGTGAAAACAATGGAAGGTGAAGGGTCGTTGATTGGAGACGTCTTAAATATAGAAGTGAAAACAATGGATGGTGAAGGGTCGTTGATTGGAGACGTCTTAAACATAGAAGTAGTGAAAACAATGGATGGTGAAGGGTCGTTGATTGGAGACGTCTTAAACATAGAAGTAGTGAAAACAATGGAAGGTGAAGGGTCGTTGATTGGAGACGTCTTAAACATAGAAGTAGTGAAAACAATGGATGGTGAAGGGTCGTTGATTGGAGACGTCTTAAACATAGAAGTAGTGAAAACAATGGAAGGTGAAGGGTCATTGATTGGAGACGTCTTAAATATAGAAGTGAAAACAATGGATGGTGAAGGGTCGTTGATTGGAGACGTCTTAAACATAGAAGTAGTGAAAACAATGGAAAACAATGGTGAAGGGTCGTTGATTGGAGACGTCTTAAACATAGAAGTAGTGAAAACAATGGAAGGTGAAGGGTCATTGATTGGAGACGTCTTAAACATAGAAGTAGTGAAAACAATGGATGGTGAAGGGTCGTTGATTGGAGACGTCTTGATTGGAAAACATAGAAGTAGTGAAAACAATGGAAGGTGAAGGGTCGTTGATTGGAGACGTCTTAAACATAGAAGTGAAAACAATGGATGGTGAAGGGTCGTTGATTGGAGACGTCTTAAACATAGAAGTAGTGAAAACAATGGATGGTGAAGGGTCGTTGATTGGAGACGTCTTAAACATAGAAGTAGTGAAAACAATGGATGGTGAAGGGTCGTTGATTGGAGAAACATAGTAGTGAAAACAATGGATGGTGAAGGGTCGTTGATTGGAGACTTAAACATAGAAGTAGTGAAAACAATGGATGGTGAAGGGTCGTTGATTGGAGACGTCTTAAACTAGAAGTGAAAACAATGGAGGTGAAGGGTCATTGATTGGAGAAACAAAGGTGAAGGGTCATTGAACGTCTTAAACATAGAAGTGGGATGAAGGGTCATTGATTGGAGACGTCTTAAACATAGGTGAAAACAATGGATGGTGAAGGGTCGTTGATTGGAGACGTCTTAAACATAGAAGTAGTGAAAACAATGGATGGTGAAGGGTCGTTGATTGGAGACGTCTTAAACATAGAAGTGAAAACAATGGAAGGTGAAGGGTCGTTGATTGGAGACGTCTTAAACATAGAAGTAGTGAAAACAATGGATGGTGAAGGGTCGTTGATTGGAGACGTCTTAAACATAGAAGTAGTGAAAACAATGGAAGGTGAAGGGTCGTTGATTGGAGACGTCTTAAACATAGAAGTAGTGAAAAAAATGGAAGGTGAAGGGTCATTGATTGGAGACGTCTTAAACATAGAAGTAGTGAAAACAATGGATGGTGAAGGGTCGTTGATTGGAGACGTCTTAAACATAGAAGTAGTGAAAACAATGGATGGTGAAGGGTCGTTGATTGGAGACGTCTTAAACATAGAAGTAGTGAAAACAATGGATGGTGAAGGGTCGTTGATTGGAGACGTCTTAAACATAGAAGTAGTGAAAACAATGGAAGGTGAAGGGTCGTTGATTGGAGACGTCTTAAACATAGAAGTAGTGAAAACAATGGATGGTGAAGGGTCGTTGATTGGAGACGTCTTAAACATAGAAGTAGTGAAAACAATGGATGGTGAAGGGTCATTGATTGGAGACGTCTTAAACATAGAAGTAGTGAAAACAATGGATGGTGAAGGGTCATTGATTGGAGACGTCTTGGTGAAGGGTCGTTTGATTGGAGACGTCTTAAACATAGAAGTGAAAACAATGGATGGTGAAGGGTCGTTGATTGGAGACGTCTTAAACATAGAAGTAGTGAAAACAATGGAAGGTGAAGGGTCATTGATTGGAGACGTCTTAAACATAGAAGTGAAAACAATGGAAGGTGAAGGGTCGTTGATTGGAGACGTCTTAAACATAGAAGTAGTGAAAACAATGGATGGTGAAGGGTCGTTGATTGGAGACGTCTTAAACATAGAAGTAGTGAAAACAATGGATGGTGAAGGGTCGTTGATTGGAGACGTCTTAAACATAGAAGTAGTGAAAACAATGGATGGTGAAGGGTCATTGATTGGAGACGTCTTAAACATAGAAGTAGTGAAAACAATGGATGGTGAAGGGTCGTTGATTGGAGAAGACTTAAACATAGAAGTAGTGAAAACAATGGATGGTGAAGGGTCGTTGATTGGAGACGTCTTAAACATAGAAGTAGTGAAAACAATGGAAGGTGAAGGGTCGTTGATTGGAGACGTCTTAAAGATAGAAGTAGTGAAAACAATGGAAGGTGAAGGGTCGTTGATTGGAGACCTGTCTTAAGTTCAATGAATGAGGCCACAAATATAGAAGTAGTGAAAACAATGGAAGGTGAAGGGTCATTGATTGCAGACGTCTTAAACATAGAAGTGAAAACAATGGAAGGTGAAGGGTCATTGATTGCAGACCTGTCTTAAGTTGAATGAATGAGGCCACAAATATAGAAATTAGAAGTAGTGAAAACAATGGAAGGTGAAGGGTCATTTATTGGAGACCTGTCTTAAGTTGGAATGAGAACACTATGGTTTGCTATTTTGCTCATTTTTATAGTGCATCCTTGGGACCCCCTAGACATTCTCTTAGAGGGTCCTTTCTGCTCTCAGTACTCCATAGACCCTCAAATAAGGGTCCTTTTATTTGAGGGTCCTTTTTACTCTCAGTACTCCATAGACCCTCAAATGAGGGTCCTTTTATTTGAGGGTCCTTTTTGCTCTCAGTACCCCATAGACCCTCAAATGAGGGTCCTTTGGTTTGAGGGTCCTTTTTGCTCTCGGTACTCCATAGACCCTCAAATGAGGGTCCTTTTATTTGAGGGTCCTTTGTGCTCTCAGTACTCCATAGACCCTCAAATGAGGGTCTTTTTTGTTAAATATCAGTACTTTTTGCTGTTAGTACTTCATAGACCCTCAAATGAGGGTCTTTTTTGCTGTTAGTACTTCACAGACACTCAAATAAGGGTCCTTTTTGCTCAATACTCCATATACCCTCAAATTAGGGTCGTTTTTGCTCTTAGTACTCAATCGACCCTCAAATGAGGGTCTTTTTTGCTCTCAGTACTTCATAGACCCTCAGATGACAGTCCTTTTTGCTCTCAGTACTTCATAGACCCTCAGATAACAGTCCTTTTTGCTCAGTACTCCATATACCCTCAAATGATGGTCCTTTTTGCTCTCAGTACTTCATAGACCCTCAAATGAGGTCCTTTTTGCTCTCGGTACTTCATAGACCCTCAGATGAGAGTCCTTTTTGCTCTCAGTACTTCACAGACCCTCAAATGAGGTCCTTTTTGCTCTCAGTACTTCACAGACCCTCAAATGAGGGTCCTTTTTGCTCTCAGTACTCCATATACCCTCAAATGATGGTCCTTTTTGCTCTCGGTACTTCATAGACCCTCAGATGAGAGTCCTTTTTGCTCTCAGTACTTCACAGACCCTCAAATGAGGGTCCTTTTTGCTCTCAATACTTCATAGACCCTCAAATGAGGGTCCTTTTTCCTCTCAGTACTTCATAGACCCTCAGATGAGGGTCCTTTTTGCTCTCAGTACTCCATATACCCTCAAATGACTATGAGTCCTTTTTGCTCTCAGTACTTCATAGACCCAAACTTTTTAAATCAAATTTATTTTCGAAAGAAAATAATACTTTTCCACAAAATTAATGACGGTTTCATTTGTTAAAGACCCACAGAGCCGGCTGAAGATTTTTTTGAAAAAAGGCAGGAGAATGGACCAATAAGTCAGAAAGATAGTAGATGACAGAAAGCAAAGGGAAAAAGGCAGAGTCAAAGAGAGTGGCAGATTAAAGGAAGTTACAAGCACAGAACTTCCAGAAGGTGGGGGAACTATTTTTTACGAAAGACCCCCGGTATCCCCACGGGACATATACAGACAAAATTCAAAGAGTCACAAATTGTGCTGCTCGGTTAACTTAATCTTCAGGTCGTCTAGGCGTGAGCATGTCACCCCTCTTCTCTCTGAACTGCACTGGCTGCCTGTCTCTCACAGAATTCAATACAAAATTGCTCTTATCTGTTTCACTCAGTGTACAGTAATTTCTAACACTTAACCTCAGTCAACTCCTCGAGTATACACTCCCTCCAGGTCTCTCCGCTCCTCTGCTGACACTAGGATATTTCGTGTCCCACATTACCGCAAGAAGTTCCAAGGAGGCCGTGCTTTTGCTTACATTGGCCCTGTGATCTGGAACAGCCTACTTTCCCTGTCCATCACGCACAAACTGTGACATTGGCCCTGTGATCTGGAACAGCCTACTTTCCCTGTCCATCACGCACAAACTGTGACATTGGCCCTGTGATCTGGAACAGCCTACTTTCCCTGTCCATCATGCACAAACTGTGACATTGGCCCTGTGATCTGGAACAGCCTACTTTCCCTGTCCGTCACGCACAAACTGTGACATTGGCCCTGTGATCTGGAACAGCCTACTTTCCCTGTCCATCACACACAAACTGTGACATTGGCCCTGTGATCTGGAACAGCCTACTTTCCCTGTCCATCATGCACAAACTGTGACATTGGCCCTGTGATCTGGAACAGCCTACTTTCCCTGTCCGTCACGCACAAACTGTGACATTGGCCCTGTGATCTGGAACAGCCTACTTTCCCTGTCCATCACGCACAAACTGTGACATTGGCCCTGTGATCTGGAACAGCCTACCTTTTTCTGTCCGTCGTGCACAAACTCTGTCCTCTTTCAAATCGAAGATCAAGACTAATCTCTTCTCTATCATATCCCTAGCTGTCCCTGAATAATCCTACTGGTGTGTTGGTCATCTATTCTCTATCATATCCCTAGCTATCCCTGAATAATCCTACTGGTGTGTTGGTCATCTCTTCTCTATCATATCCCTAACTGTCCCTGAATAATCCTACTGGTGTGTTGGTCATCTCTTCTCTCTATCATATCCCTAGCTGTCCCTGAATAATCCTACTGGTGTGTTGGTCATCTCTTCTCTCTATCCCTAGTTGTCCCTGAATAATCCTACTGGTGTGTTGGTCATCTCTTCTCTCTATCATATCCCTAGCTGTCCCTGAATAATCCTACTGGTGTGTTGGTCAACTCTTCTCTCAATCATATCCCTAGCTGTCCCTGAATAATCCTACTGGTGTGTTGGTCATCTCTTCTCTCTATCATATCCCTAGCTGTCCCTGAATAATCCTACTGGTGTGTTGGTCAACTCTTCTCTCTATCATATCCCTAGCTGTCCCTGAATAATCCTACTGGTGTGTTGGTCATCTCTTCTCTCTATCATATCCCTAGCTGTCCCTGAATAATCCTACTGGTGTGTTGGTCAACTCTTCTATCATATCCCTAGCTGTCCCTGAATAATCCTACTGGTGTGTTGGGTGCTGAGCCTTGTAGCAGGACTGTTTTGTTGCTTTGCCGCGCGTGTTCGGTCTGTGTGCGCGCGCGCGTGTGTGTGTGCATGTGTGCGCACATGTTTGTGTGCTTGTGTGTGTGCTCTTGCACATGCGCGTGTGTGTGTGCATGCGTGTGTGTGTGTGTGCGTGTGCGTGTGCGCGCGTGCGCGTATGATCGCATTTTTCCTTAATGTTTTTATATTTATTTTTGTCTTGATTTGTGCACTATATTTCCCCCCTATTTATGAATTATCATTATCCTAATGTTGTTGTCATTCTTGTTATTATAGCTATTGTTATTGCTGTAATTGTCATTATTTCAAATCATATTTGTAAGCGCTCTGAGCTCTTCAGAGAAAGAGCGCGATAAATATTCATTATTATTATTATTATCATTATTCTTTGCGCTCCCCCGTAATCAGAATGCGTTGGTCGAATGCGGTGAGAAGAACAGTAAAAACTAAAAAACGGACACATAGACTCTGTCTAAGGCTGGCATACATTTAGCAGATCTTCTTCTTCTTCCGATTGGGGATGTTTATCCTGCCCCACGCCCAAAGTCTTCGTTTAGACTGCTATTGGAGCACAGGATGCATGCTTTGTGAGTTCATGTCATCCATTCCACCGGCACAACACGGCCTACTCGCACCGAATAGTGGAATGGGCTTTAACGTGCAGATCTTGTGTGTGCATTCGCACACGGGATCTCAGTCTGAGGTCTCATCCGAATACATAGTATTATTCAAACTAAAGAGGTCAGGGTAATAGGAGACAGGTTAATTTAATGCAGGAAGGGTTGAGGGAGGGAGGGAGGGGTTATTGTGAAATGGGGAAGAGAAGATAAGGGGGTAGGTTGGGGGGGGGGGGGGGGGGGGGGGGGGGGGGGGGATAATACCAAACTTAGTCCAACCTACACCTTGTTTGTGGCTTCCCCACAAGAATGCAGCTGAAAAGTCAAAACAAAGCAGAGTTTGTTCTCTGCACATTATGACAAAGAATCACAGAATGGATGACTGTTGGTGAGAATTCTGCAAAAATGCCTGTCTGCCAGGGACTGAGTGAGTGTGTGTGTGTGAGTGAGTGAGTGTGTGTGTGTGTGTGTGTGACTATGTGTGTGTGTGTGTGTGTGTGTGTGTGTGTGTGTGTGTGTTGTGTGTGTGTGTGTGTGTTTATGTCACTGTGTTGGTGTGCGTGTGTCACTTTGTGTTACTGTGCGTGTGTTTTTGTGTGTGTGTCACTATGTGTGTATATGTTTGCTTGTGTGACGCATGCAGTGTGTGTGTGTTTTTGGTTGTGCGCGTGTCCTTGAATATCTAGACTAGTCTGTCACCCTGTGTACCAGTGTGTATTGAATCAGTGTGTGCACAAGTGTGATGGGTAAGTGAGAGAACGGATTTGTTGGATTTTTTTTCATTTTGTTTATATATAATATTATATATAATGTGCATTTCTGTCTGTGTGTGTGTGTGTGTGTGTGTGCATGTTACTATGTGTGCATGTCACTATATGTGTATGTATGTGTGCATGTTACTATGTATGTATGTGTGCATGTCACTATATGTGTATGTATGTGTGCATGTCACTATATGTGTATGTATGTGTGCATGTCACTATATATGTATGTGTGTGTGCATGTCACTATATATGTGTATGTATGTGTGCATGTTACTATGTGTATGTATGTGTGCATGTTACTATGTGTATGTATATGTGCATGTCACTATATGTGTATGTGTGTGTGCATGTCACTATATATAATGTGTATACATGTGTGTCGGGGCTGTGCGCATGATGAATCCTTTTAAAATAATGTATTTCTGATTTTCAGAGAATGATGAATGATCAATGATGGTATGCACCCAATTCCGGTCTCGATCGCTGATTTATTGCATGGACTAATTCATCAGCAGAGGAGACCAATGTTTGACGAGCCCACTTGAACTTTGATTCGATCAAAACATCCCACACCAACCCCCGTAGCACTAGCAGCGTGGGCGAGTTACGCCATGTTTCACTTAGGCTACACCAAGTTACTCAACAACTGGGGCAACAGCCAAAGCAACTTCCCCAAACCTTTTTTTTTTTTTTTGGCAGACGACAGTCACACACCATTATTGTAGACACAAGTTTACGCCAACTTACGGTGACTTACCTTCATCATAATGATCATAGAACTCGCCAGAGGCCGCAGCAATAATAATCACTGAAAATCCAAACAGACGCAGAATTGTTGGGGTGGCCATGGTACGTGTATTCACAGTGGCAGGAAGGCCGTTTCTCGCTGTGCCGTCATGTTGTTTACGCTGCGTGCAGTGAGACTCACAAAATATGCACACAATCGTGTGATCGTCTGCTCCTCGCCTCAACAACCCGCCATGCACCGCGCTGCAACGAGTGACGTCATATACTATTTGCCAGACAGCGGAGGGTGGAGGGGGATAGAGAAAGAGAGAGGAGTGGACAGACAGACAAACAGACAGAACGAAAGTGGTGTTTTTCTACAGATGGGAGAAGAGAGGGGCATGGGGGAGAGAATTCATGGGGAGGGTGGAGAAAGAGAGAGACTCGATCAAGATTGACCATACCCCAGAGAGCTTTGTGACCAGAGTCTGGCAACACCTCAGTGGACAACCTCCTGCTGCAGACGCCATGTCTGATGGCCCCACTTTGGGGTCATCGGACTAACAAGCTACAATACTCTCCCCCCTCCCATCCCGTCCCCCCTCCCCCTCCATTTTTCGTTTCCTCCTCCCCCTCAGCCCCGTCCCCACTATACCCCTTCGGTAAAGGTAAAGATGTGCCCCCCCCCCCCACCCCCCTGCATTTCTCCGTTAATTGTATTTTTCCGTTTTTGCCTTTCTTACCATACATAAAGCTGTATTTTAGGAACATTTTTAGCTAATTCTCTTTTTGGAATACTAACCCTAACCCTAGCCCTAACCCTAACCCTAACCCCCACTATGTACTGCAGCAGTACACACCGCGATTTGTCACAGTTGTGGTTCGTTGCGTTTTTCCGTCTTATAGGGTTAGGGATAGTGTTAGTATTCCCAAAAGGTTATTAGCTAAAAAAAGGTTCCTAAAATACAGCTTTATGTATGGTAAGAAAGGCAAAAACAGAAAAATACAACCGAGAAATGTAGGGGGGTGGCACATCTTCTTCCAACAACCCAGTAGATCAACAGTTGGCTAGGCTTATGGTCTCTTTAAAATGTATGCACATGTGATACTATTGTGGCAGTACCATAGCCGATGAGGCCGTTTAACCGAGGCGTGGTTACCGCTGCACATATCTATATTGTTAAAAAAACTCGGGACTTTACTGGTGTTGCACTGCCTCCTGGCATTGCAGCCAGTATTGTTCCCACCATCTTTGTATTTACAAATGTCCCATATGTGTCTATGACCGAGAGGACGTAAAACACAACATTTTTTCATTCGGTTCTCTTTTATCTATCCCCTCTTCTGTCACACTATTTCTTCTCAGGCCTTGAGCCTTTCTTCCGGCAAAAGTGGTATAGAACCTCCCCGGTTCCGTGGCAAAATAATCAAAGTGTTGATTGTGGCCACGCATGACTAAGAAGAAGATACCTTTTCCTGGTGTACATAAACGATCTGCCTGATAATATAAGCTGACATCTAACGGCACGGCTTTTGCTGATGATATATGTTACAGTAAATTAATTACAAAACTTGCAGTTAACTCAGGGATTTTGCAAATTTCCTTAACAAAATCAGAATAAGAATAAATAAGAATACAAACGGTCACACACGTAATGTGCAAACCCTAGCTGATGCACTTGTACCAAGGTTTTCAAGTGCTTTATCGGCTGTTGGGATGATCCCTGGAGTCTTTTAGCCAGGGTACGACAACAAAAACAAACAACAAATAAGAATAAAAGCACAAAGCTTCTGATGAGTACCATTAACATCTGTAAAAATGCAAAAGGAATGTAAAAGAATAACATTTGAACACAGTTCACAATTAAGCAAATGTTCATACATTTAATAGGCATTGAGTGTCAGGCATTGAGTGAATTCAGTGTTGAGAAGAATTTTGAAAATCAGCTGTTATTTGTGACATAAACACTTTAGCTATTCACCTCTGGACAAGCCCTTGGCCACTAATTCAGCTCCTCGTGAGCCCTTGGCCACTACCTCAGCTCCCCATGAGCCCTTGGCCACTACCTCAGCTCCACATGATCCCTTGGCCTTTACCTCAGCTCCCCATGTGCCCTTGGCCACTACCTCAGCTCCCCGCCCTTGGCCACTACCTCAGCTCCACATGAGCCCTTGGCCTTTACCTCAGCTCCCCATGTGCCCTTGGCCACTACCTCAGCTCCCCGCCCTTGGCCACTACCTCAGCTCCTCGTGAGCCCTTGGTCACTACCTCAGCTCCCTGTGAGCCCTTGGTCACTACCTCAGCTCCCCATGAGCCCTTGGCCACTACCTCAGCTCCCCATGATCCCTTGGCCACTACCTCAGCTCCTGTGAGGCCTTGGTCAGCCCTTGGCCACTACCTCAGCTCCCCATGAGCCCTTGGCCACTACCTCAGCTCCACATGAGCCCTTGGCCACTACCTCAGCTCCACATGTGCCCTTGGCCACTACCTCAGCTCCCCATGTGCCCTTGGCCACTACCTCAGCTCCCCATGATCCCTTGGCCACTACCTCAGCTCCACATGTGCCCTTGGCCACTACCTCAGCTCCCCATGTGCCCTTGGCCACTACCTCAGCTCCCCCACTTGGGCACTACCTCAGCTCCCCATGAGCCCTTGGCCACTGCCTCAGCTCCCCTTGAGCCCTTGGCCACTACCTCAGCTCCCCATAAGCCCTTGGCCACTACCTCAGCTCCACATGAGCCCTTGGCCACTACCTCAGCTCCCCATGAGCCCTTGGCCACTACCTCAGCTCCAGATGATCCCTTGGCCACTACCTCAGCTCCACATGAGCCCTTGGCCTTTACCTCAGCTCCCCATGTGCCCTTGGCCACTACCTCAGCTCCACATGATCCCTTGGCCACTACCTCAGCTCCCCACCCTTGGCCACTACCTCAGCTCCTCGTGAGCCCTTGATCACTACCTCAGCTCCCCATGAGCCCTTGGGCACTACCTCAGCTCCCCATGAGCCCTTGGCCACTACCTCAGCTCCCCATGATCCCTTGGCCACTACCTCAGCTCCCCATGTGCCCTTGGTCACTACCTCAGCTCCACATGAGCCCTTGGCCACTACCTCAGCTCACCATGAGCCCTTGGCCACTGCCTCAGCTCCCCCTGAGCCCTTGGCCACAACCTCAGCTCCCCATGAGCCTGCATGGCTACTACCTCAGCTCCCCATGAACCCATGACCACTATCTCAGCTCCCTGTGAGCCCTTGGCCACCACCTCAGCTCCCTGTGAGCCCTTGGTCACTACCTCAGCTCCCCATGAGCCCTTGGCCACTACCTCAGCTCCTCATGATCCCTTGGCCACTACCTCAACTCCTTATGAGCCCTTGGCCACTACATCAGCTCCCCATGAGCCCTTGGCCACTACCTCAGCTCCCCATGAGCACTTGGCCACTACATCAGCTCCCCATGAGCCCATGACCACTATCTCAGCTCCCCATGAGCCCTCGGTCACTACCTCAGCTCCCCTTGAGTCCTTGGCCACTACCTCAGCTCCTCATGAGCCATTGGCCACTACCTCAGCTCCCCATGATCCCTTGGCCTTTACTTCAGCTCCTCATGCACTTTTTGCGATTCAGAGAGAGATAGATAGATAGATAGATAGATAGTTAAAAGAGACAAGCCCCTTCCACCATAAACGGTGAGAGAGAGAGAGAGAGAGAGGAGACGACGAGAGAGAGAGAGAGAGAAGACGATGAGAGAGAGAGAGAGGAGACGTATGCTTCTTGCTCAGTATGAATTGAAGAGGAGATACAAAGGTTTCTTCTCAAACCACAAATAACTCGTGTCTGTTGAAATGGAGTTTTCTGCTTTTATACTTCTCTCTGTGCTTTCTTCACACACACACACACTCACACTCAAATATAATTCAGTACATTTTCTCATTTCTTAGCTTACATAGCAATTGATTGTCTCAAAATGGCTATTTCAGTAAATTTGCAAATTTCCTAACCTTCCAAACCAGGAAATTTTCAAAGTTCCTGAAAATTTTAGGAAATTTGCAAAATCCCTGAGTAAAAACAGGAAATTTGCAAATTCCCTGAAATTTTTAGGAAATTTGCAAATTTCCTAGCTCCTGAGGTAGGAGTAACATGGATTCGAGAAGGTAAGATCATGCGAAAGCCAGCTCCTTGGGCTTGTGGACGAGCTCACTTACAGCATGGAGAGAGGAAAGAAGATGGATTCGACAAGGTGAGACACTCCCTTCTGGTCCACAAGCTCAGTCACTGTGGCATCACGGGGCAGCTCAACTCCTGGATCCGCGACTTCCTCACGGACATAACTGTGGCATCACGGGGCAGCTCAACTCCTGGATCCGCGACTTCCTCACGGACATAACTGTGGCATCACGGGGCAGCTCAACTCCTGGATCCGCGACTTCCTCACGGACATAACTGTGGCATCACGGGGCAGCTCAACTCCTGGATCCGCGACTTCCTCACGGACATAACTGAAGCAACAGTCCCAGTAGAGTGAGGTGTCCCTCGGGGATCAGTGTTGGGTTCGACCCTCTTCCTGCTCTGCATCAAGGACTTGCCAGAACGTCTGTCCTTAACCTCCAGGCTTTTCGTCGATGAGCTCCACTCTGGGTCTATGCTCCATCGACCGTCTGGTCACATCAAGACCACACCACCCTCCAGCAAGATCCCAATCCCAACCTCCTCCTTTCCCCTCGGCCTCCCCATTCACTCCTCCCCTTCCCCCTTCCCTTTGAGGCTGATCATCTGTGCAGCCACCCTATTTTGACTTGGTTATTAGTGGAAACCCCCTCATTTAGTTGTACACATGACAGCTATATGCTGTCTCCAGTTGGATATGTCGCAGTAGAAACTGGAATCCAGTTGGATTCGGAATCATACTACTACAAATCGGAATTCCGATTTCTACTAGTAGAAATACTCGTAATTCCAATTTCTACTGGCTTTTTTCCCAAGTACAAATAGGAATTCCGATTTCTACTAGTACAAATCGGAATTTTGATTTCTATTTGTACTGACAGCCAGTAGAAATCGGAATTCATTACAAATTGGAATCCACTACTCCAACACTGAATTGTAAGAGACGAAAAACAAAAGGAAGATCATAACTTTGATCTTTGAGAGCACTCACTGCCCGCAGACCTGCCTATCTCAACGGATTTTCCGTAGTTCCTGCAGAATTTGACTATAAACTACAGAACTACGGTTGCTAACCAAATTCTACGATTTTCTGTTTCTGTGTGACAGCGTTTCAGTTTGCGATGATATTTCATGTTGTGTTGTGTGTGTGTGTGTAGTGTGTAGTGTGTGTGTGTGTGTTTATGTAGGTTGTGTTTTTCTATATGAGTGCGTGCGTGCGTTGTGTGCGTGTGTGCGTGTATGTATGGAAGGTGATTAGGAAAAGAGAAGTTGTTCAACAATATTTTTAAGCAAAGCCCTGTTCATAACCACAAACTTTGAAACAATATTACAATATTATAGAAAAGAAACAACATTGCAAAGGGAAATCAAAGTTCATGAGCTACTTTATTGCGCAAACACACACACACTAATAACATTATTGTTATGCCCCCTCCCTACCTTCCCTCTCTGTCTCCCTCTTCTTCTCTGATATCCATGCCCCCCCCCCCCCCCCCCTCCCCCCCGAAGGCCATATGGGACATCACACAACTCAATCACTACATTTCACAAAATCCAGTGCAAGATTTATGAAGTAAGGACCAATCATCAAAAACCGAACAATCAAAATCAAAGACGCAATCATCAAAACCGACCAATCAATCAAAGATGCAATAAAAATCGACCAATCAAATCAAAATACCGGACCAATCAAATCAAAGAAGCAATAATCAAAACCGACCAATCAAATCAAAGACGCATCACAAAACCGAACAATCAAATCAAGGATATCAATCCCTGTCTGATCATCAAAATCGACCAATCAACTTCACTAATCCTTCACGCGCTCAAAGATACGATGCGATCTGCAAAGCGGTGGGAACTAGAGCAATTTAAACCGAATTCACCGCCAATGGCAACAACACCACCCCTCTAGGAG
>CM065710.1:36957299-36976444 GCA_017654935.2 Phymorhynchus buccinoides | reverse complement strand
GAGAGAGTGTGTGGTTGTGTGTGGTGTGTTGTGTGTTGTGTTGTGTGTGTGTGTGTGTGTTGTGCGTGCGTGTGCGTTTGTGCGTGCGTGTGTGTAATGCATTCCTATGTTATCGATTTTTTTTTGGCACTGCTGCAGAAAAGAACCTTGTGTTCTAAATTCTTTGACTGGCATGTGTGCTCCCTCTCTCTCTCTCTCTCCCCCCCCCCACCTCTCTCTCTCTCTCTCCCTCTCTCTGACCCTGAGAGACAGAGAGAAAGAGAGAAAGAGAGAGAGAGAGAGAAGAGATAGAGAGAGAGAGGAGAGAGAGAGAGAGAGAGAGAGGAGAGAGAGAGAAACTCAGACACATTTTTAATGATTAGGCCATCTGCCCGTATCAAGAAGGGGAGGTGAGGGGAAGGGGTGTTGGTGTAGATACATTGATCATTCATAGATAAGGGAAAAGAAAAATAAACATAAAAAGTAAACAATAATGATCGAACCCAATCCAAAGTAACACCAACCAAGGAACACATAGCTATAGCAAGGCATAAGAAAGGGAAGTGGAAGGAACATACATAAATGGTATGAAGTATTACGAGCAGAGAGAGAGAGAGAGAGAGAGAGAGAGGAGAGAGAGAGAGAACACTGAACACACCGAAAATTTGTAAAGTATCTCAGGACAGATTTGCTCAGCAGTGCTATGACATGTTTTTTACATGCACATGATTTGTCTGGGCGAAAGAACTGGGTTACTCAGGTCAGACTTTTACTGTGCAGACATAGCTTCGGCTATGTTTGGGCAATGCAAAAACCCTGGTCATATTCCGTTGTTTGTAGAAGAGTTTAAGACAAGATTAAAAGATGTCTATTACCAACTTCGACATGATTTTGTTTCTTCTGAAGATGATTACTGTTCATACTATGTACGTGTCGTGACGATCAGTACCATCCAGAAATACTAAGAGCGAGTTATATTGTAAATCTTGACATTATTGCCCATAGACGTGTTATTTGTTTACTGAAATGTAACAGACTACCTCTGAATGGAATTCCGCGTTTTGGACAGTTAAGATCCGACCCACATTGTAGTCAATGTGATGGAAATCAGGTTGAAGATATAGTGCATTTTCTACTAATATGTCCAAACTATTCTAGTTTGAGAAAAGATAGTCTTTGTTTGTTCTTTTAATTAATCGTATAACTATTCTAAAACCAGCTGTTCACCGGCGCCTGACAGTGGTGACCGTCCGACGTTATACAGACAGTCATCCACTTGTATTTTGCATCTTTCATAGACATTCTTCGAGAGGATATATTTCATTTTGGGGATTATTTTTTTAATTTAATACTTCGTGTTTTTATGTACGTAATTTTACATGTGAGGTGTGAGTAGTGCGAGTATTTATGTTGGCTTTTTTTAGTCATGCAAAGTGATTTGTTTTTAATAATTTTTTATACTGGTCGTTGGTCCAGGTCTGGTCAGGTATTTTGGACGTACGCTACTGCCTGGCTGATTATCCTTGCAGCCTCTCAATGCGTCCTTCCTTTTGGTTACTTTGTTGTTAGTTTGGCAATTGCTGTGGCGGTTTTTAGCATCCATTACTTTTTTGATGCACTTAATCATGGATGTACTTGACTTTAACAGGGCAATTTTTGGATCACTTCTGTCTATTTGTGGAGGTTTTTGAATTTGTTAGTTACTAGCTATCTCAGTATAGTATGTGGCAGTCGTTGGGTTGTTCCAATATTGGGTGACTCTGTTAAATAAAAAAGTTTTTTCTAATGTTAGTTCTGCTGTACCTGGTTAGGATCTTAAGTTGCACTATTACGGGTTCCTAATTTCGTTGGACAAGTGAAACAAGCCTTTGTTAGTATTGTCAGTGCCTTGAAGTAATCTTGTAAACTATTTATCAAATCTCCCCTTAGTCTTCTGTATTTAATAGATGGCAAGTCTAAATTTACTAGTAGCCTGTCCTCATAATCCCAAATTTTTCATGGATTTTATCTGTTTGGTTGCTCTCCTCTGTACCTTCTCAATTGCAGGTGGCTGGACTGTCGTTTAAGAAAGGGATTCCAAATTATATTGCCATACTCAAGATGAGGCCGTATTGAAACATTTGTAAAGATTTATGAACACCTCTTTATTTAAGTTTTTAAAATTTCCTTCTGATCAAGCCCAGCATCCTACTGGCTTTATTTTTATCGCTGTTGTGATGTGCTTATCAAATTTATAGTTTTGAATCGAAATATAACCCCTAGGTCCTTCTCCTCTGTACAAGTATCTAAAACATGCTTAGATGAGCCATGAGTAATTTCATATGCTTTACTTGGATTAGGTTTTGTACCCCGCGTGCATAACCTTGCATTTATCCTGCGTTAAAATATAATATTCCACTTCTCTGACCATTCTATGAGTCTGTTAACATCGTTTTGCAGTACATCTGATTTTTGGGAGACGATTATACACACATTTAGTATCATCTGGTAAATATCTTACCATGCACTTTGTATGTCCTTCTGGGAGCATCATTTATAAAAACTGGTAGAAAAGTACTGGGTCCCCAGGATGCTTACCCCTGGGAGATAATACCACTTAAAACATCGGTGTTAGAAGACGGTTTTGTTGCCCACCCGCACTCTTTGAGATCTTTCCCTTCAGAAAGTTTTTTTTTAAACCCACGTTAATATGTTTTCCTGTTATCCTGGTACTGCCTTCCAGTTTAGCTTCCAGTTTAAGTAGCCTTTCGTGCGGCACAGAATCAAAGGCCTTTCTAAAATCTAAGTAAATTATATCAAATGCCTCTTTGTCCTCTAAAAGTTGGGTTAAATCGTCCATCACATCTAACAACTGGGTCATACAAGAACGCCCTGTCCTGAACCCATGTTGACATTCTGTGAACAGATTAAAATCTACCATATGTTTAACAACAGCGTCCCGTACAAACTGTTAAGTGCATGTATTTTGAATATCATTTGTGTGCGTGAAGTAAACTTACTTCTTTTTTTTCATGTAAAGCGCGGTGAGTCCTGCTGTGTCAGGAGAATAGCGCTATAGAAGATTTATTTATTTATTATTATTATAAATTAATCATAATTGTAACTGCTTAAAAATCAAAATCTACAAGATGCAATATTTTACGTAAAACAAAAAATATGTTAACCATGCTCCCCCAACATATCATGTTCTGACAAAGGCTTGTCTGGTGTTGTGTCAACCATGCTCCCAACATATCAAAGGCTTCTCTGGTGTTGTGTCAGCCATGATCCCCAACATATCAAAGGCTTGTCTGGTGTTGTGTCAACCATGATCCCCAACATATCATGTTCTGACAAAGGCTTGTCTTGTGTTGTGTCAACCATGCTCCCCAACATATCATGTTCTGACAAAGGCTTGTCTTGCGTTGTGTCAACCATGCTCCCAACATATCAAAGGCTTGTCTGGTGTTGTGTCAACCATGATCCCCAACATATCAAAGGCTTGTCTTGTGTTGTGTCAACCATGATCCCCAACATATCATGTTCTGACAAAGGCTTGTCTTGCGTTGTGTCAACCATGCTCCCCAACATATCAAAGGCTTGTCTTGTGTTGTGTCAACCATGCTCCCCAACATATCATGTTCTAACAAAGGCTTGTCTGGTGTTGTGTCAACCATGCTCCCCAACATATCATGTTCTGACAAAGGCTTGTCTTGTGTTGTGTAAACCATGCTCCCCAACATATCAAAGGCTTGTCTTGTGTTGTGTCAACCATGCTCCCCAACATATCAAAGGCTTGTCTTGTGTTGTGTCAACCATGCTCCCCAACATATCAAAGGCTTGTCTTGTGTTGTGTCAACCATGCTCCCCAACATATCAAAGGCTTGTCTTGTGTTGTGTCAACCATGCTCCCCAACATATCAAAGGCTTGTCTTGTGTTGTGTCAACCATGCTCCCCAACATATCAAAGGCTTGTCTTGTGTTGTGTCAACCATGCTCCCCAACATATCAAAGGCTCTGTCTTGTGTTGTGTCAACCATGCTCCCCAACATATCAAAGGCTTGTCTGTATCAAAGGCTTGTGTGTGTTGTGTCAACCATGCTCCCCAACATATCAAAGGCTTGTCTGGTGTTGTGTCAACCATGCTCCCCAACATATCAAAGGCTTGTCTGGTGTTGTGTCAACCATGATCCCCAACATACCAAAGGCTTGTCTGGTGTTGTGTCAACCATGCTCCCCAACATATGTCGTCATGCTCCCAACATATCAAAGGCTTGTCTGGTGTTGTGTCAACCATGCTCCCCAACATATCATGTTCTAACAAAGGCTTGTCTGGTGTTGTGTCAACCATGATCCCCAACATATCAAAGGCTTGTCTGGTGTTGTGTCAACCATGCTCCCCAACATCATGTTCTGACAAAGGCTTGTCTGGTGTTGTGTCAACCATGCTCCCCAACATATCATGTTCTAACAAAGGCTTGTCTGGTGTTGTGTCAACCATGCTCCCCAACATATCATGTTCTAACAAAGGCTTGTCTGGTGTTGTGTCAACCATGCTCCCCAACATACCAAAGGCTTGTCTGGTGTTGTGTCAACCATGCTCCCCAACATATCATGTTCAAAGGCTTGTCTGGTGTTGTGTCAACCATGCTCCCCAACATATCATGTTCTAACAAAGGCTTGTCTGGTGTTGTGTCAACCATGCTCCCCAACATACCAAAGGCTTGTCTGGAGTGTTGTGTCAACCATGCTCCCCAACATACCAAAGGCTTGTCTGGTGTTGTGTCAACCATGCTCCCCAACATATCATGTTCTGACAAAGGCTTGTCTTGTGTTGTGTCAACCATGCTCCCAACATATCATGTTCTGACAAAGGCTTGTCTTGTGTTGTGTAAACCATGCTCCTCAACATATCAAAGGCTTGTCTTGTGTTGTGTCAACCATGCTCCCCAACATATCAAAGGCTTGTCTTGTGTTGTGTCAACCATGCTCCCCAACAAAAGGCTTGTCTTGTGTTGTGTCAACCATGCTCCCCAACATATCAAAGGCTTGTCTTGTGTTGTGTCAACCATGCTCCTCAACATATCAAAGGCTTGTCTTGTGTTGTGTAAACCATGCTCCCCAACATATCAAAGGCTTGTCTTGTGTTGTGTCAACCATGCTCCCCAACATATCAAAGGCTTGTCTTGTGTTGTGTCAACCATGCTCCCCAACATATCAAAGGCTTGTCTTGTGTTGTGTCAACCATGCTCCCCAACATATCAAAGGCTTGTCTTGTGTTGTGTCAACCATGCTCCCCAACATATCAAAGGCTTGTCTTGTGTTGTGTCAACCATACTCCCCAACATATCATGTTCTGACAAAGGCTTGTCTTGTGTTGTGTTGATTCATTGATCTACCCCAACATATCATGTTCTGACAAAGGCTTGTCTTGTGTTGTGTTGATTCATTGATCTACCCCAACATATCATGTTCTGACAAAGGCTTGTCTTGTGTTATGTTGATTCATTGATCTACCCCAACATATCAATGTTCTGACAAAGGCTTGTCTTGTGTTGTGTTGATTCATTGATCTACCCCAACATATCATGTTCTGACAAAGGCTTGTCTTGTGTTATGTTGATTCATTGATCTACCCCAACATATCATGTTCTGACAAAGGCTTGTCTTGTGTTGTGTTGATTCATTGATCTACCCCAACATATCATGTTCTGACAAAGGCTTGTCTTGTGTTATGTTGATTCATTGATCTACCCCAACATATCATGTTCTGACAAAGGCTTGTCTTGTGTTATGTTGATTCATTGATCTACCCCAACATATCATGTTCTGACAAAGGCTTGTCTTGTGTTATGTTGATTCATTGATCTACCCCAACATATCATGTTCTGACAAAGGCTTGTCTTGTGTTATGTGATTGATTCATTGATCTACCCCAACATATCATGTTCTGACAAAGGCTTGTCTTGTGTTATGTTGATTCATTGATCTACCCCAACATATCATGTTCTGACAAAGGCTTGTCTTGTGTTATGTTGATTCATTGATCTACCCCAACATATCAATGTTCTGACAAAGGCTTGTCTTGTGTTGTGTTGATTCATTGATCTACCCCAACATATCAATGTTCTGACAAAGGCTTGTCTTGTGTTATGTTGATTCATTGATCTACCCCAACATATCAATGTTCTGACAAAGGCTTGTCTTGTGTTATGTTGATTCATTGATCTACCCCAACATATCATGTTCTGACAAAGGCTTGTCTTGTGTTATGTTGATTCATTGATCTACCCCAACATATCAATGTTCTGACAAAGGCTTGTCTTGTGTTATGTTGATTCATTGATCTACCCCAACATATCATGTTCTGACAAAGGCTTGTCTTGTGTTGTGTTTGATTCATTGATCTACCCCAACATAATAATAATAATAATTGGCACTTATATAGCGCACATATCTAGAAAATTCTATTCATGGCGCTTTACAAAGAAATAAAACTATATAAACATTCACACACACACACATTCACACACACATAATCACACACACACACACACACACACACACACACAAGAAGACGATGAGAAGGGGAGAGGGTGGGAAGGGGGGTGATGCAAAGGGGGGGGGGGGGGGGGGGGGGGGGCGTCACACACACATACACGCTACATGCACACACACACATACACACACACGCGCGCACGCACGCACACACACACAACAAACATACAAAGTGAAAACACACACCACTCAATTTCCATACGGACACAATCAACACACACACTGCATACACACACACACACACACACATTGCACGCACACGCACGCGCACAGCAGAAGTGCGCGCACACGCACACGCACGCGCACACGCACACACACACACCACTCAATGTCCACATATCATGTTCTGACAAAGGCTTGTCTTGTGTTATGTTTATTCAATCATCTACGCCCAGGATACCCATTTGAAATTCTAGCAATTTCTGTCGTTATCTATTCTTTCTTTTAAACTTATTCTCTGTGAGAAAAAAAATCTAGTTATTCTGTTTAATCCGTTCTGTACAAAATGGCATTTCCTAAATGTCAAATTTAAAATGGCTGAGAAATCAAAACCAGCAAAGACACTCAAATTCTGTTTTCTGCAAGTCTATTAGCATCTTAGCGGTATCTTGTGAATCTATCTACATTTTAATTTTAACAAAATTTCCATTATGTCTAATTTTTTCCCCATGGATTGCAGTCACACATAATTTGCAAAGATCATCCAGTGCATGTGTGTATGGGCAGGGCTCCCAATCATCCTGCAAAACAAAGGGTCCCTGGGACTCCTTAACTTAGAGCATAGAGGGTCCTGGAGGATGGATAGAGGGTCCCAATCATCCTGCAAAATAAGGGGTCCCTGTGACCCCTTAACTTAGCATATAGAGGGTCCTGGAGGATGGACAGAGGGTCCCCATTATGTGACAAAAACGAAAATAGATATTTCAATTGCATCCCATAAGAAGCGCGATAGAAGTTTAGAAGTTTTGATTATGTCAGTGTGCAAGCATGAAACACACACACACACACACACACACAGGCAATGAGAGAAGGGGGGGAGCACAAAAAAAAAGGTCAACTGAATGACAATTGGGAGAGAGATAATTGACTAAAACAAAGGCAGAATCAGTTGAATGAATGAGGCCACAAACATAGAAGTAGTGAAAACAATGGAAGGTGAAGGGTCGTTGATTGGAGACGTCTTAAACATAGAAGTAGTGAAAACAATGGAAGGTGAAGGGTCGTTGATTGGAGACGTCTTAAACATAGAAGTAGTGAAAACAATGGAAGGTGAAGGGTCGTTGATTGGAGACGTCTTAAACATAGAAGTAGTGAAAACAATGGATGGTGAAGGGTCGTTGATTGGAGACGTCTTAAACATAGAAGTAGTGAAAACAATGGAAGGTGAAGGGTCGTTGATTGGAGACGTCTTAAACATAGAAGTAGTGAAAACAATGGAAGGTGAAGGGTCGTTGATTGGAGACGTCTTAAACATAGAAGTAGTGAAAACAATGGAAGGTGAAGGGTCGTTGATTGGAGACGTCTTAAACATAGAAGTAGTGAAAACAATGGATGGTGAAGGGTCGTTGATTGGAGACGTCTTAAACATAGAAGTAGTGAAAACAATGGATGGTGAAGGGTCGTTGATTGGAGACGTCTTAAACATAGAAGTAGTGAAAACAATGGAAGGTGAAGGGTCGTTGATTGGAGACGTCTTAAACATAGAAGTAGTGAAAACAATGGAAGGTGAAGGGTCGTTGATTGGAGACGTCTTAAACATAGAAGTAGTGAAAACAATGGATGGTGAAGGGTCGTTGATTGGAGACGTCTTAAACATAGAAGTAGTGAAAACAATGGAATGGTGAAGGGTCGTTGATTGGAGACGTCTTAAACATAGAAGTGAAAACAATGGAAGGTGAAGGGTCGTTGATTGGAGACGTCTTAAACATAGAAGTAGTGAAAACAATGGATGGTGAAGGGTCGTTGATTGGAGACGTCTTAAACATAGAAGTGAAAACAATGGATGGTGAAGGGTCGTTGATTGGAGACGTCTTAAACATAGAAGTAGTGAAAACAATGGATGGTGAAGGGTCGTTGATTGGAGACGTCTTAAACATAGAAGTGAAAACAATGGATGGTGAAGGGTCGTTGATTGGAGACGTCTTAAACATAGAGTAGTGAAAACAATGGATGGTGAAGGGTCGTTGATTGGAGACGTCTTAAACAAGTGAAAACAATGGATGGTGAAGGGTCGTTGATTGGAGACGTCTTAAACATAGAAGTGAAAACAATGGATGGTGAAGGGTCGTTGATTGGAGACGTCTTAAACATAGAAGTAGTGAAAACAATGGAAGGTGAAGGGTCGTTGATTGGAGACGTCTTAAACATAGAAGTGAAAACAATGGATGGTGAAGGGTCGTTGATTGGAGACGTCTTAAACATAGAAGTAGTGAAAACAATGGATGGTGAAGGGTCGTTGATTGGAGACGTCTTAAACATAGAAGTAGTGAAAACAATGGATGGTGAAGGGTCGTTGATTGGAGACGTCTTAAACATAGAAGTAGTGAAAACAATGGATGGTGAAGGGTCGTTGATTGGAGACGTCTTAAAGATAGAAGTAGTGAAAACAATGGATGGTGAAGGGTCGTTGATTGGAGACGTCTTAAACATAGAAGTAGTGAAAACAATGGATGGTGAAGGGTCGTTGATTGGAGACGTCTTAAACATAGAAGTAGTGAAAACAATGGATGGTGAAGGGTCGTTGATTGGAGACGTCTTAAACATAGAAGTAGTGAAAACAATGGATGGTGAAGGGTCGTTGATTGGAGACATCTTAAACATAGAAGTAGTGAAAACAATGGATGGTGAAGGGTCGTTGATTGGAGACGTCTTAAACATAGAAGTAGTGAAAACAATGGATGGTGAAGGGTCGTTGATTGGAGACGTCTTAAATATAGTAGTGAAAACAATGGATGGTGAAGGGTCGTTGATTGGAGACGTCTTAAACATAGAAGTAGTGAAAACAATGGATGGTGAAGGGTCATTGATTGGAGACGTCTTAAACATAGAAGTAGTGAAAACAATGGATGGTGAAGGGTCGTTGATTGGAGACGTCTTAAACATAGAAGTAGTGAAAACAATGGAAGGTGAAGGGTCGTTGATTGGAGACGTCTTAAACATAGAAGTAGTGAAAACAATGGATGGTGAAGGGTCGTTGATTGGAGACGTCTTAAACATAGAAGTAGTGAAAACAATGGATGGTGAAGGGTCGTTGATTGGAGACGTCTTAAATATAGTAGTGAAAACAATGGATGGTGAAGGGTCGTTGATTGGAGACGTCTTAAATATAGAAGTAGTGAAAACAATGGAAGGTGAAGGGTCGTTGATTGGAGACGTCTTAAATATAGAAGTAGTGAAAACAATGGAAGGTGAAGGGTCGTTGATTGGAGACGTCTTAAACATAGAAGTGAAAACAATGGAAGGTGAAGGGTCGTTGATTGGAGACGTCTTAAACATAGAAGTAGTGAAAACAATGGAAGGTGAAGGGTCGTTGATTGGAGACGTCTTAAACATAGAAGTAGTGAAAACAATGGATGGTGAAGGGTCATTGATTGGAGACGTCTTAAAGATAGAAGTGAAAACAATGGATGGTGAAGGGTCGTTGATTGGAGACGTCTTAAACATAGAAGTAGTGAAAACAATGGATGGTGAAGGGTCGTTGATTGGAGACGTCTTAAACATAGAAGTGAAAACAATGGATGGTGAAGGGTCGTTGATTGGAGACGTCTTAAACATAGAAGTAGTGAAAACAATGGAAGGTGAAGGGTCGTTGATTGGAGACGTCTTAAACATAGAAGTGAAAACAATGGATGGTGAAGGGTCGTTGATTGGAGACGTCTTAAACATAGAAGTAGTGAAAACAATGGATGGTGAAGGGTCGTTGATTGGAGACGTCTTAAACATAGAAGTAGTGAAAACAATGGATGGTGAAGGGTCGTTGATTGGAGACGTCTTAAACATAGAAGTAGTGAAAACAATGGATGGTGAAGGGTCGTTGATTGGAGACGTCTTAAACATAGAAGTAGTGAAAACAATGGATGGTGAAGGGTCGTTGATTGGAGACGTCTTAAACATAGAAGTAGTGAAAACAATGGATGGTGAAGGGTCGTTGATTGGAGACGTCTTAAACATAGAAGTAGTGAAAACAATGGATGGTGAAGGGTCGTTGATTGGAGACGTCTTAAACATAGAAGTAGTGAAAACAATGGATGGTGAAGGGTCGTTGATTGGAGACGTCTTAAATATAGAAGTGAAAACAATGGAAGGTGAAGGGTCGTTGATTGGAGACGTCTTAAACATAGAAGTGAAAACAATGGATGGTGAAGGGTCGTTGATTGGAGACGTCTTAAACATAGAAGTAGTGAAAACAATGGATGGTGAAGGGTCGTTGATTGGAGACGTCTTAAACATAGAAGTAGTGAAAACAATGGAAGGTGAAGGGTCGTTGATTGGAGACGTCTTAAACATAGAAGTAGTGAAAACAATGGAAGGTGAAGGGTCGTTGATTGGAGACGTCTTAAATATAGAAGTAGTGAAAACAATGGAAGGTGAAGGGTCGTTGATTGGAGACGTCTTAAATATAGTAGTGAAAACAATGGATGGTGAAGGGTCGTTGATTGGAGACGTCTTAAACATAGAAGTAGTGAAAACAATGGAAGGTGAAGGGTCGTTGATTGGAGACGTCTTAAATATAGAAGTGAAAACAATGGATGGTGAAGGGTCGTTGATTGGAGACGTCTTAAACATAGAAGTAGTGAAAACAATGGATGGTGAAGGGTCGTTGATTGGAGACGTCTTAAATATAGAAGTAGTGAAAACAATGGAAGGTGAAGGGTCGTTGATTGGAGACGTCTTAAACATAGAAGTGAAAACAATGGATGGTGAAGGGTCGTTGATTGGAGACGTCTTAAACATAGAAGTAGTGAAAACAATGGATGGTGAAGGGTCATTGATTGGAGACGTCTTAAAGATAGAAGTAGTGAAAACAATGGAAGGTGAAGGGTCGTTGATTGGAGACGTCTTAAACATAGAAGTAGTGAAAACAATGGATGGTGAAGGGTCGTTGATTGGAGACGTCTTAAACATAGAAGTGAAAACAATGGATGGTGAAGGGTCATTGATTGGAGACGTCTTAAATATAGAAGTAGTGAAAACAATGGAAGGTGAAGGGTCATTGATTGGAGACGTCTTAAACATAGAAGTAGTGAAAACAATGGATGGTGAAGGGTCGTTGATTGGAGACGTCTTAAACATAGAAGTAGTGAAAACAATGGATGGTGAAGGGTCGTTGATTGGAGACGTCTTAAACATAGAAGTAGTGAAAACAATGGATGGTGAAGGGTCGTTGATTGGAGACGTCTTAAACATAGAAGTAGTGAAAACAATGGATGGTGAAGGGTCGTTGATTGGAGACGTCTTAAACATAGAAGTAGTGAAAACAATGGATGGTGAAGGGTCGTTGATTGGAGACGTCTTAAAGATAGAAGTAGTGAAAACAATGGATGGTGAAGGGTCGTTGATTGGAGACGTCTTAAACATAGAAGTGAAAACAATGGATGGTGAAGGGTCGTTGATTGGAGACGTCTTAAACATAGAAGTAGTGAAAACAATGGATGGTGAAGGGTCGTTGATTGGAGACGTCTTAAACATAGAAGTAGTGAAAACAATGGATGGTGAAGGGTCGTTGATTGGAGACGTCTTAAACATAGAAGTAGTGAAAACAATGGAAGGTGAAGGGTCGTTGATTGGAGACGTCTTAAACATAGAAGTAGTGAAAACAATGGATGGTGAAGGGTCGTTGATTGGAGACGTCTTAAACATAGAAGTGAAAACAATGGAAGGTGAAGGGTCGTTGATTGGAGACGTCTTAAACATAGAAGTAGTGAAAACAATGGAAGGTGAAGGGTCGTTGATTGGAGACGTCTTAAACATAGAAGTAGTGAAAACAATGGATGGTGAAGGGTCGTTGATTGGAGACGTCTTAAACATAGAAGTGAAAACAATGGATGGTGAAGGGTCGTTGATTGGAGACGTCTTAAACATAGAAGTAGTGAAAACAATGGAAGGTGAAGGGTCGTTGATTGGAGACGTCTTAAACATAGAAGTAGTGAAAACAATGGAAGGTGAAGGGTCGTTGATTGGAGACGTCTTAAACATAGAAGTGAAAACAATGGATGGTGAAGGGTCGTTGATTGGAGACGTCTTAAACATAGAAGTAGTGAAAACAATGGATGGTGAAGGGTCGTTGATTGGAGACGTCTTAAGCATAGAAGTAGTGAAAACAATGGAAGGTGAAGGGTCGTTTATTGGAGACGTCTTAAACATAGAAGTGAAAACAATGGATGGTGAAGGGTCGTTGATTGGAGACGTCTTAAACATAGAAGTAGTGAAAACAATGGAAGGTGAAGGGTCATTGATTGGAGACGTCTTAAAGATAGAAGTGAAAACAATGGATGGTGAAGGGTCATTGATTGGAGACGTCTTAAAGATAGAAGTAGTGAAAACAATGGATGGTGAAGGGTCGTTGATTGGAGACGTCTTAAACATAGAAGTAGTGAAAACAATGGAAGGTGAAGGGTCGTTGATTGGAGACGTCTTAAACATAGAAGTAGTGAAAACAATGGAAGGTGAAGGGTCATTGATTGGAGACGTCTTAAAGATAGAAGTAGTGAAAACAATGGATGGTGAAGGGTCGTTGATTGGAGACGTCTTAAACATAGAAGTAGTGAAAACAATGGAAGGTGAAGGGTCGTTGATTGGAGACGTCTTAAACATAGAAGTAGTGAAAACAATGGATGGTGAAGGGTCATTGATTGGAGACGTCTTAAGCATAGAAGTAGTGAAAACAATGGATGGTGAAGGGTCGTTGATTGGAGACGTCTTAAACATAGAAGTAGTGAAAACAATGGATGGTGAAGGGTCATTGATTGGAGACGTCTTAAACATAGAAGTGAAAACAATGGATGGTGAAGGGTCATTGATTGGAGACGTCTTAAACATAGAAGTAGTGAAAACAATGGATGGTGAAGGGTCATTGATTGGAGACGTCTTAAACATAGAAGTGAAAACAATGGATGGTGAAGGGTCGTTGATTGGAGACGTCTTAAACATAGAAGTAGTGAAAACAATGGAAGGTGAAGGGTCATTGATTGGAGACGTCTTAAAGATAGAAGTGAAAACAATGGATGGTGAAGGGTCATTGATTGGAGACGTCTTAAAGATAGAAGTAGTGAAAACAATGGATGGTGAAGGGTCATTGATTGGAGACGTCTTAAACATAGAAGTAGTGAAAACAATGGAAGGTGAAGGGTCGTTGATTGGAAACGTCTTAAACATAGAAGTAGTAAAAATAATGGAAGGCGAAGGGTCATTGATTGGAGACGTCTTAAAGATAGAAGTAGTGAAAACAATGGATGGTGAAGGGTCGTTGATTGGAGACGTCTTAAACATAGAAGTAGTGAAAACAATGGATGGTGAAGGGTCGTTGATTGGAGACGTCTTAAACATAGAAGTAGTGAAAACAATGGATGGTGAAGGGTCGTTGATTGGAGACGTCTTAAACATAGAAGTAGTGAAAACAATGGATGGTGAAGGGTCGTTGATTGGAGACGTCTTAAATATAGAAGTAGTGAAAACAATGGATGGTGAAGGGTCATTGATTGGAGACGTCTTAAACATAGAAGTGAAAACAATGGATGGTGAAGGGTCATTGATTGGAGACGTCTTAAACATAGAAGTAGTGAAAACAATGGATGGTGAAGGGTCATTGATTGGAGACGTCTTGGTGAAGGGTCGTTGATTGGAGACGTCTTAAACATAGAAGTGAAAACAATGGATGGTGAAGGGTCGTTGATTGGAGACGTCTTAAACATAGAAGTAGTGAAAACAATGGAAGGTGAAGGGTCATTGATTGGAGACGTCTTAAACATAGAAGTGAAAACAATGGATGGTGAAGGGTCGTTGATTGGAGACGTCTTAAACATAGAAGTAGTGAAAACAATGGATGGTGAAGGGTCATTGATTGGAGACGTCTTAAACATAGAAGTGAAAACAATGGATGGTGAAGGGTCGTTGATTGGAGACGTCTTAAACATAGAAGTAGTGAAAACAATGGATGGTGAAGGGTCATTGATTGGAGACGTCTTAAACATAGAAGTAGTGAAAACAATGGATGGTGAAGGGTCGTTGATTGGAGAAGACTTAAACATAGAAGTAGTGAAAACAATGGAAGGTGAAGGGTCGTTGATTGGAGACGTCTTAAACATAGAAGTAGTGAAAACAATGGAAGGTGAAGGGTCGTTGATTGGAGACGTCTTAAAGATAGAAGTAGTGAAAACAATGGAAGGTGAAGGGTCGTTGATTGGAGACCTGTCTTAAGTTCAATGAATGAGGCCACAAATATAGAAGTAGTGAAAACAATGGAAGGTGAAGGGTCATTGATTGCAGACGTCTTAAACATAGAAGTGAAAACAATGGAAGGTGAAGGGTCATTGATTGCAGACCTGTCTTAAGTTGAATGAATGAGGCCACAAATATAGAAATTAGAAGTAGTGAAAACAATGGAAGGTGAAGGGTCATTTATTGGAGACCTGTCTTAAGTTGGAATGAGAACACTATGGTTTGCTATTTTGCTCATTTTTATAGTGCATCCTTGGGACCCCCTAGACATTCTCTTAGAGGGTCCTTTCTGCTCTCAGTACTCCATAGACCCTCAAATAAGGGTCCTTTTATTTGAGGGTCCTTTTTACTCTCAGTACTCCATAGACCCTCAAATGAGGGTCCTTTTATTTGAGGGTCCTTTTTGCTCTCAGTACCCCATAGACCCTCAAATGAGGGTCCTTTGGTTTGAGGGTCCTTTTTGCTCTCGGTACTCCATAGACCCTCAAATGAGGGTCCTTTTATTTGAGGGTCCTTTGTGCTCTCAGTACTCCATAGACCCTCAAATGAGGGTCTTTTTTGTTAAATATCAGTACTTTTTGCTGTTAGTACTTCATAGACCCTCAAATGAGGGTCTTTTTTGCTGTTAGTACTTCACAGACACTCAAATAAGGGTCCTTTTTGCTCAATACTCCATATACCCTCAAATTAGGGTCGTTTTTGCTCTTAGTACTCAATCGACCCTCAAATGAGGGTCTTTTTTGCTCTCAGTACTTCATAGACCCTCAGATGACAGTCCTTTTTGCTCTCAGTACTTCATAGACCCTCAGATAACAGTCCTTTTTGCTCAGTACTCCATATACCCTCAAATGATGGTCCTTTTTGCTCTCAGTACTTCATAGACCCTCAAATGAGGTCCTTTTTGCTCTCGGTACTTCATAGACCCTCAGATGAGAGTCCTTTTTGCTCTCAGTACTTCACAGACCCTCAAATGAGGTCCTTTTTGCTCTCAGTACTTCACAGACCCTCAAATGAGGGTCCTTTTTGCTCTCAGTACTCCATAGACCCTCAAATGATGGTCCTTTTTGCTCTCGGTACTTCATAGACCCTCAGATGAGTCCTTTTTGCTCTCAGTACTTCACAGACCCTCAAATGAGGGTCCTTTTTGCTCTCAGTACTTCATAGACCCTCAAATGAGGGTCCTTTTTCCTCTCAGTACTTCATAGACCCTCAGATGAGGGTCCTTTTTGCTCTCAGTACTTCATAGACCCTCATATGACTATGAGGGTCCTTTTTGCTCTCAGTACTTCATAGACCCAAACTTTTTAAATCAAATTTATTTTCGAAAGAAAATAATACTTTTCCACAAAATTAATGACGGTTTCATTTGTTAAAGACCCACAGAGCCGGCTGAAGATTTTTTTGAAAAAAGGCAGGAGAATGGACCAATAAGTCAGAAAGATAGTAGATGACAGAAAGCAAAGGGAAAAGGCAGAGTCAAAGAGAGTGGCAGATTAAAGGAAGTTACAAGCACAGAACTTCCAGAAGGTGGGGGAACTATTTTTACGAAAGACCCCCGGTATCCCCACGGGACATATACAGACAAAATTCAAAGAGTCACAAATTGTGCTGCTCGGTTAACTTAATCTTCAGGTCGTCTAGGCGTGAGCATGTCACCCCTCTTCTCTCTGAACTGCACTGGCTGCCTGTCTCTCACAGAATTCAATACAAAATTGCTCTTATCTGTTTCACTCAGTGTACAGTAATTTCTAACACTTAACCTCAGTCAACTCCTCGAGTATACACTCCCTCCAGGTCTCTCCGCTCCTCTGCTGACACTAGGATATTTCGTGTTCCCACATTACCGCAAGAAGTTCCAAGGGAGGCCGTGCTTTTGCTTACATTGGCCCTGTGATCTGGAACAGCCTACTTTCCCTGTCCATCACGCACAAACTGTGACATTGGCCCTGTGATCTGGAACAGCCTACTTTCCCTGTCCATCACGCACAAACTGTGACATTGGCCCTGTGATCTGGAACAGCCTACTTTCCCTGTCCATCATGCACAAACTGTGACATTGGCCCTGTGATCTGGAACAGCCTACTTTCCCTGTCCGTCACGCACAAACTGTGACATTGGCCCTGTGATCTGGAACAGCCTACTTTCCCTGTCCATCACACACAAACTGTGACATTGGCCCTGTGATCTGGAACAGCCTACTTTCCCTGTCCATCATGCACAAACTGTGACATTGGCCCTGTGATCTGGAACAGCCTACTTTCCCTGTCCGTCACGCACAAACTGTGACATTGGCCCTGTGATCTGGAACAGCCTACTTTCCCTGTCCATCACGCACAAACTGTGACATTGGCCCTGTGATCTGGAACAGCCTACTTTCCCTGTCCATCATGCACAAACTCTGTCCTCTTTCAAATCGAAGATCAAGACTAATCTCTTCTCTATCATATCCCTAGCTGTCCCTGAATAATCCTACTGGTGTGTTGGTCATCTATTCTCTCTATCATATCCCTAGCTATCCCTGAATAATCCTACTGGTGTGTTGGTCATCTCTTCTCTATCATATCCCTAACTGTCCCTGAATAATCCTACTGGTGTGTTGGTCATCTCTTCTCTCTATCATATCCCTAGCTGTCCCTGAATAATCCTACTGGTGTGTTGGTCATCTCTTCTCTCTATCATGTCCCTGAATAATCCTACTGGTGTGTTGGTCATCTCTTCTCTCTATCATATCCCTAGCTGTCCCTGAATAATCCTACTGGTGTGTTGGTCAACTCTTCTCTCAATCATATCCCTAGCTGTCCCTGAATAATCCTACTGGTGTGTTGGTCATCTCTTCTCTCTATCATATCCCTAGCTGTCCCTGAATAATCCTACTGGTGTGTTGGTCAACTCTTCTCTCTATCATATCCCTAGCTGTCCCTGAATAATCCTACTGGTGTGTTGGTCATCTCTTCTCTCTATCATATCCCTAGCTGTCCCTGAATAATCCTACTGGTGTGTTGGTCAACTCTTCTATCATATCCCTAGCTGTCCCTGAATAATCCTACTGGTGTGTTGGGTGCTGAGCCTTGTAGCAGGACTGTTTTGTTGCTTTGCCGCGCGTGTTCGGTCTGTGTGCGCGCGCGCGTGTGTGTGTGCATGTGTGCGCACATGTTTGTGTGCTTGTGTGTGTGCTCTTGCACATGCGCGTGTGTGTGTGCATGCGTGTGTGTGTGTGTGCGTGTGCGTGTGCGCGCGTGCGCGTATGATCGCATTTTTCCTTAATGTTTTTATATTTATTTTTGTCTTGATTTGTGCACTATATTTCCCCCCTATTTATGAATTATCATTATCCTAATGTTGTTGTCATTCTTGTTATTATAGCTATTGTTATTGCTGTAATTGTCATTATTTCAAATCATATTTGTAAGCGCTCTGAGCTCTTCAGAGAAAGAGCGTGATAAATATTCATTATTATTATTATTATCATTTATTCTTTGCGCTCCCCCGTAATCAGAATGCGTTGGTCGAATGCGGTGAGAAGAACAGTAAAAACTAAAAAACGGACACATAGACTCTGTCTAAGGCTGGCATACATTTAGCAGATCCTTCTTCTTCTTCCGATTGGGGATGTTTATCCTGCCCCACACCCAAAGTCTTCGTTTAGACTGCCATTGGAGCACAGGATGCATGCTTTGTGAGTTCATGTCATCCATTTCACCGGCACACACGGCCTACTCGTACGAATAATAGTGGAATGGGCTTTAACGTGCAGATCTTGTGTGTGCATTCGCACACGGGATCTCAGTCTGAGGTCTCATCCGAATACATAGTATTTATTCAAACTAAAGAGGTCAGGGTAATAGGAGACAGGTTACTTAATGCAGGAGGGTTGAGGGATGGAGGGATGGGGTATTGTGAAATGGGGAAGAGAAGATAAGGGGGGTTGGGGGGGGGGGGGTGGGAGGGGGGGAGATAATACCAAACTTAGAGTCCAACCTACACCTTGTTTGTGGCTTCCCCACAAGAATGCAGCTGAAAAGTCAAAACAAAGCAGAGTTTGTTCTCTGCACATTATGACAAAGAATCACAGAATGGATGCTGTTGGTGAGAATTCTGCAAAAAGCCCTGTCTGCCAGGGACTGAGTGAGTGTGTGTTATGTGTGGTGAGTGTGTGTGTGTGTTGTGTTGTGTGTGTGTGTGACTATATGTGT
>CM065710.1:36950126-36956799 GCA_017654935.2 Phymorhynchus buccinoides | reverse complement strand
CCGTACAATGCCTGTCTTTCATCCCCACCCCACCCCTACCCCTCAACCCACACCCTACCCCACCCTCAACCCACACCCTTACCCCAGCTGACACCCAAAAAAGCCCCCCCCCCCAACCCTACCCCACCCTACCCCACCTTTTTCCCACACAACCACAGGCACTCACAGTACAATGCCTGTCTTTTCACACTACCCCACCCTATCCTAGACTACACTACTCCCCTTACCCCCACCGTCCCACCCTACCCCACCTTCCCCCACCCGTACCCCCACGGCCCCACCCTACCCCCCCACCCTACCCCACCTTTCAACACACAAACCAAGGCACTCCACAGTACAATGCCTGTCTTTCATCTACCCCACCCTACCCCTACCCCACCCTAGCCCCCACCCCCACTTAACCACCCACCTCTCCCCACCTTACCCCACCTTAACCCCCCACCCTACCCCCCTTTTCCACACACAAACCACAAGGCACTCACAAGCACCAATGCATTGTCTTTCATCTACCCCCACCCCCACCCTAGTAACCCCACCTTACCCCCACCCTACCACCCCACCCTAACCCACCCTACCCTCCCACCCTACCCCACCTTACCCCCCACCCTACCCCACCTTTTTCACACACACACCCCACAGGCACTTCACAGTACATGCCTGTCCTTTCCTCTACCCGGCCACCCTACCCCCACCCTACCCCCACCCTTACCCCCACCCTACCCCCACCCTACCCCCACCCTACCCCCACCCTACCACCACCCTACCCCCTAGCTACCCCCACCCTACCCCCACCCTAGCCCCCACCCTACCCAACACCCTACCCCCACCCTACCCTCAGTCACCCTCACCCTACCCTACCCCCACCCTACCCCCACCCTACACCCCACCCTACCCCCACCCTTACCCCCACCCTACCCCCCAACCGACCCACCACCCTACCCCCAACCTACCATCACCCCCACCCTACCCCCACACCTCCACCCTCCCCCCCTTACACCCACCCCCCACCCGACCCACCTTACAGTACAATGCCCTGTCTTTCATCTGCCCCACCCTGATAATTGATGAGGATGAGGGTGATGCTAATGAATATGGTGGTGTATGGTGGTGGTTGATAATGAATGATTATGATGCGTAATGATGATGGTCCTGATGAGGAATGGGTAATGATGATAGGTTAAATGATGATGGTGCTGATGATGATTATGATGGTGGTGATGATGGTAACTGACGATGATGATGGTGATGGGATTGATACCTTGATGCTGATGATGATGTTGTGTATGATTGTAATGCTGATCATTGTGACGATGGTCCTGCTTGATGCTGCTGATGATGGTGGCGCTGATTCCTGCTGTTCATGATGATGATGCTGAATGACTCTGAGGGGATGATGATGGTGGTGGTGTTGATGCTGCTGGTCCTGCTGGCAGATGCTTAGGCTGGCGGCTGCCTGATGATGCTTCTCATGAACTGTGGTGGTGATGATGATTGCCATGCTGCTGCTGCTCGCCGCTGCTGCTGATGGTAGCGCATGATGCATGTTGATGATGGTGATGCTGATGCTGGTCCAGCTGATGGTCCTCCTGATGGTTGTGCTGGTGGGATGCTGCTGATGCTGGTTATCTGCTAATGCTGGTAATGCTCCTGATCTGTAATGCTCCTTGCTGGTCCTGCTTGCTGCTGGGTGCTTGCTGCTGGTAATGATGGTCCTGATGCTGGTACTTGATGACTGAATGATGACGATGATGCTGATGATAATGATGCCGACCCTGATGACGGAAACAAATGATGACCGAAACACCTCACCATGCTTCTGGACGCTGTTAATGTGGGCTGGTCCATCTGTTCCTCCATTGGAGGGGTGACAGGTTGTCCCGGTTCAATGATGGTGATGATGATGCTGGGAATGATGATGCATGATGACGATGATGGTAATGATGATAGGTAATGATGACGGTAATGATGATGCTGATGATGGTAATGATATCGTTTAATGATGATGATGTTTTTGAGGATGTTGATGATGATGATCGATTGATGGTGATGACGATGATGGATGCTGGTGATGATGATGATAAGGATTTGATGACGATGATGGTACAATGATGAGGGTAATGATGCTGGGTCATGCATGGCGTACTGATGATGAGGTAATGATGATGCTGGATGGAAATGATGATTTTGATGGTGATGATGAAAATGATGATGATGATGTTGATGATGATGATTTTGGTGATGATGATGATGATTGATGGTAATGATGATGAAGATAAACAAATCACCATAGCTTCTGAACGATGTTTATGTGGGCTGTGTCCTATGTTTCCCCCCCCCTTCCCCCCCCTCCACTGGAGGCGGTGACAGGCCAGAGAGACGAAAGGCGAAGGAGAAGAAAATTGCGGTTGCGGACTCTGACAGGGGTACACTCCAGAGTAGTTTGTCTGAGCGTTTATCATGAGAAGGCCATCGCCTGCCGCTCTGTATCGCCCACTGTAATATACCAGACAACAACACAGTGTTTATATGATGTGTTATCCGTTCTGTATCACCCTCTGTAATATACCAGACAACAGTGTTTATATGATGTGTGATCCGTTCTGTATCACCCTCTGTAATATACCAGACAACACAGTGTTTATATGATGTGTGATCCGTTCTGTATCACCCTCTGTAATATACCAGACAACACAGTGTTTATATGATGTGTGATCCGTTCTGTATCACCCTCTGTAATATACCAGACAACACAGTGTTTATATGATGTGTGATCCGTTCTGTATCACCCTCTGTAATATACCAGACAACAACACAGTGTTTATATGATGTGTGATCCGTTCTGTATCACCCACTGTAATATACCAGACAACAGTGTTTATATGATGTGTGATCCGTTCTGTATCACCCTCTGTAATATACCAGACAACACAGTGTTTATATGATGTGTGATCCATTCTGTATCACCCTCTGTAATATACCAGACAACAACACAGTGTTTATATGATGTGTGATCCGCTCTGTATCACCCTCTGTAATATACCAGACAACACAGTGTTTATATGATGTGTTATCCGCTCTGCATCACCCACTGTAATATACCAGACAACACAGTGTTTATATGATGTGTGATCCATTCTGTATCACCCTCTGTAATATACCAGACAACACAGTCTTTATATGATGTGTGATCCGCTCTGTATCACCCACTGTAATATACCAGACAACAACAGTGTTTATATGATGTGTGATCCGCTCTGTATCACCCACTGTAATATACCAGACAACAACACAGTGTTTATATGATGTGTGATCCGTTCTGTATCACCCACTGTAATATACCAGACAACAACAGTGTTTATATGATGTGTGATCCGTTCTGTATCACCCTCTGTAATATACCAGACAACACAGTGTTTATATGATGTGTGATCCGTTCTGTATCACCCTCTGTAATATAACAGACAACACAGTGTTTATATGATGTGTGATCCGTTCTGTATCACCCTCTGTAATATACCAGACAACAACACAGTGTTTATATGATGTGTGATCCGCTCTGTATCACACTCTGTAATATACCAGACAACACAGTGTTTATATGATGTGTGATCCATTCTGTATCACCCACTGTAATATACCAGACAACACAGTGTTTATATGATGTGTGATCCGCTCTGTATCACCCACTGTAATATACCAGACAACACAGTGTTTATATGATGTGTGATCCGTTCTGTATCACCCACTGTAATATACCAGACAACACAGTGTTTATATGATGTGTGATCCGCTCTGTATCACCCACTGTAATATACCAGACAACAACACAGTGTTTATATGATGTGTGATCCGCTCTGTATCACCCACTGTAATATACCAGACAACACAGTGTTTATATGATGTGTGATCCGTTCTGTATCACCCACTGTAATATACCAGACAACACAGTGTTTATATGATGTGTGATCCGTTCTGTATCACCCACTGTAATATACCATACAGACAACACAGTGTTTATATGATGTGTGATCCGCTCTGTATCACCCTCTGTAATATACCAGACAACACAGTGTTTATATGATGTGTGATCCATTCTGTATCACCCACTGTAATATACCAGACAACACAGTGTTTATATGATGTGTGATCCGTTCTGTATCACCCACTGTAATATACCAGACAACAACACAGTGTTTATATGATGTGTTATCCGTTCTGTATCACCCTCTGTAATATACCAGACAACAACACAGTGTTTATATGATGTGTGATCCGTTCTGTATCACCCACTGTAATATACCAGACAACACAGTGTTTATATGATGTGTGATCCGCTCTGTATCACCCTCTGTAATATAACAGACAACAACACAGTGTTTATATGATGTGTTATCCGTTCTGTATCACCCACTGTAATATAACAGACAACAACACAGTGTTTATATGATGTGTTATCCGTTCTGTATCACCCTCTGTAATATAACAGACAACAACACAGTGTTTATATGATGTGTTATCCGTTCTGTATCACCCTCTGTAATATAACAGACAACAACACAGTGTTTATATGATGTGTTATCCGTTCTGTATCACCCTCTGTAATATAACAGACAACACAGTGTTTATATGATGTGTGATCCGTTCTGTATCACCCACTGTAATATACCAGACAACACAGTGTTTATATGATGTGTGATCCGTTCTGTATCACCCTCTGTAATATACCAGACAACACAGTGTTTATATGATGTGTGATCCGTTCTGTATCACCCTCTGTAATATACCAGACAACACAGTGTTTATATGATGTGTGATCCGCTCTGTATCACCCTCTGTAATATACCAGACAACACAGTCTTTATATGATGTGTGATCCGTTCTGTATCACCCACTGTAATATACCAGACAACAACACAGTGTTTATATGATGTGTGATCCGTTCTGTATCACCCTCTGTAATATACCAGACAACACAGTGTTTATATGATGTGTGATCCGCTCTGTATCACACTCTGTAATATAACAGACAACACAGTGTTTATATGATGTGATCCGTTCTGTATCACCCACTGTAATATACCATACAACAACACAGTGTTTATATGATGTGTGATCCGTTCTGTATCACCCTCTGTAATATAACAGACAACAACACAGTGTTTATATGATGTGTGATCCATTCTGTATCACCCACTGTAATATACCAGACAACACAGTGTTTATATGATGTGTGATCCGTTCTGTATCACCCTCTGTAATATACCAGACAACACAGTGTTTATATGATGTGTGATCCGTTCTGTATCACCCTCTGTAATATACCAGACAACACAGTGTTTATATGTGTGATCCATTCTGTATCACCCACTGTAATATACCAGACAACACAGTGTTTATATGATGTGTGATCCATTCTGTATCACCCACTGTAATATACCAGACAACACAGTGTTTATATGATGTGTGATCCGCTCTGTATCACCCTCTGTAATATACCAGACAACAACACAGTGTTTATATGATGTGTGATCCGTTCTGTATCACCCACTGTAATATACCAGACAACAACACAGTGTTTATATGATGTGTGATCCGTTCTGTATCACCCTCTGTAATATACCAGACAACAACACAGTGTTTATATGTGTGATCCGCTCTGTATCACCCACTGTAATATACCAGACAACACAGTGTTTATATGATGTGATCCATTCTGTATCACCCACTGTAATATACCAGACAACACAGTGTTTATATGATGTGTGATCCGCTCTGTATCACCCACTGTAATATACCAGACAACAACACAGTGTTTATATGATGTGTGATCCGTTCTGTATCACCCACTGTAATATACCAGACAACAACACAGTGTTTATATGATGTGTGATCCGTTCTGTATCACCCTCTGTAATATACCAGACAACACAGTGTTTATATGATGTGTGATCCGTTCTGTATCACCCACTGTAATATACCAGACAACACAGTGTTTATATGATGTGTGATCCATTCTGTATCACCCTCTGTAATATACCAGACAACACAGTGTTTATATGATGTGTGATCCGCTCTGTATCACCCTCTGTAATATACCAGACAACACAGTGTTTATATGATGTGTGATCCATTCTGTATCACCCTCTGTAATATACCAGACAACAACAGTGTTTATATGATGTGTGATCCGTTCTGTATCACCCTCTGTAATATACCAGACAACACAGTGTTTATATGATGTGTGATCCATTCTGTATCACCCTCTGTAATATACCAGACAACACAGTGTTTATATGATGTGTGATCCATTCTGTATCACCCACTGTAATATACCATACAACAACACAGTGTTTATATGATGTGTGATCCGTTCTGTATCACCCTCTGTAATATACCAGACAACACAGTGTTTATATGATGTGTGATCCGTTCTGTATCACCCTCTGTAATATACCAGACAACAACACAGTGTTTATATGATGTGTGATCCGCTCTGTATCACCCACTGTAATATACCAGACAACAGTGTTTATATGATGTGTGATCCGCTCTGTATCACCCTCTGTAATATACCAGACAACACCACAGTGTTTATATGATGTGTGATCCGCTCTGTATCACCCACTGTAATATACCAAATAACACAACGTTAATATGATGTGTGATCCGCTCT
>CM065710.1:36927626-36947626 GCA_017654935.2 Phymorhynchus buccinoides | reverse complement strand
ACACATGCACCCACCCAGGGTGTGTGATTTACCTGACAAGAAAGGAGGGACAGATCTGAGGGGATTAAGATTAAGATTAAAATTATAGCCCCGTCGACAGCAAAGGCCATGTCAGGGCTGTCACAACGTTACATCTCACCACGTTACATCTCACCATGTATTTAAAAAGGGATAAAAACACAAGGTAAAACAAGATCAAAGTTTTGTTGTTAAAATACTTTTGTGAAAGCAGAGGGGTCTGAAACTTAAATTTCTTCACATAAAGGTGATTCAAAGGAAACTTCAAATGTCTTCTTCTTCTTCTTCGCCTCAGGCAGCCAACTTCATGAGGCTGAAGATTCTGCTGCACTTTGGGGGGTAGTAAGAAGACAAGAAGTTAGAAAGCTGAGGAGATAGAAGTAGCCTAATGGAAAGGAAAGGAAACAGAATAAAACCTAGTGTGGATCTGTAGGAATCTGAATTTAAAAAAATTGTTTTAAGTGGACCATAGCCTTTATTTCGCAGTATCTGGGCAAGACCAATCTGGCTACCGTAGCGGTCCACAGGGGTGAACCCCGACCAAATTAATACAAATCAATCTACCACTCACTGGCCACAGTGAGCTGAATGAGTTGAGCCCCGACCAAATTAATACAAATCAATCTACCACTCAGTGAGCTGAATGCATTGAGCCCCGACCAAATTAATACAAATCAATCTACCACTCACTGGCCACAGTAAGCTGAATGCGTTGAGCAATGGCGATGCCGACAGAGTTGTTGACGTAACAGGTGTAATTAGCACAACGACCAAATTAATACAAATCAATCTACCACTCACTGGCCACAGTAAGCTGAATGCATTGAGCAATGGCGATGCCGACAGAGTTGTTGACGTAACAGGTGTAATTAGCATAACGACCAAATTAATACAAATCAATCTACCACTCACTGGCCACAGTGAGCTGAATGCATTGAGCAATGGCGATGCCGACAGAGTTGTTGACGTAACAGGTGTAATTAGCATAACGACCAAATTAATACAAATCAATCTACCACTCACTGGCCACAGTGAGCTGAATGCGTTGAGCAATGGCGATGCCGACAGAGTTGTTGACGTAACAGGTGTAATTAGCACAACGACCAAATTAATACAAATCAATCTACCACTCACTGGTGTAATTAGCAATGGCGAACGACCAAATTAATACAAATCAATCTACCACTCACTGGCCACAGTGAGCTGAATGCGTTGAGCAATGGCGATGCCGACAGAGTTGTTGACGTAACAGGTGTAATTAGCATAACGACCAAATGAATACAAATCAATCTACCACTCACTGGCCACAGTGAGCTGAATGCGTTGAGCAATGGCGATGCCGACAGAGTTGTTGACGTAACAGGTGTAATTAGCATAACGACCAAATGAATACAAATCAATCTACCACTCACTGGCCACAGTGAGCTGAATGCGTTGAGCAATGGCGATGCCGACAGAGTTGTTGACGTAACAGGTGTAATTAGCATAACGACCAAATGAATACAAATCAATCTACCACTCACTGGCCACAGTGAGCTGAATGCGTTGAGCAATGGCGATGCCGACAGAGTTGTTGACGTAACAGGTGTAATTAGCATAACGACCAAATGAATACAAATCAATCTACCACTCACTGGCCACAGTGAGCTGAATGCGTTGAGCAATGGCGATGCCGACAGAGTTGTTGACGTAACAGGTGTAATTAGCATAACGACCAAATGAATACAAATCAATCTACCACTCACTGGCCACAGTGAGCTGAATGCGTTGAGCAATGGCGATGCCGACAGAGTTGTTGACGTAACAGGTGTAATTAGCATAACGACCAAATGAATACAAATCAATCTACCACTCACTGGCCACAGTGAGCTGAATGCGTTGAGCAATGGCGATGCCGACAGAGTTGTTGACGTAACAGGTGTAATTAGCATAACGACCAAATGAATACAAATCAATCTACCACTCACTGGCCACAGTGAGCTGAATGCGTTGAGCAATGGCGATGCCGACAGAGTTGTTGACGTAACAGGTGTAGAGGCCTTCATCCGACGTCCTCACCCCACCCTTAGTGCGGTGAATCACCTTACGAATGTGGAGAGTACCGTTAGGGTAGGCATAGCGACGACCCTTAGCTGACCTGTAATTAGCATAACATGACATGTAATTAGCATAACACCCCACCCTTAGTGCGGTGAATCACCTTACGAATGTGGAGGGTACCGTTAGGGTAGGCATAGCGACGACCCTTAGCTGACCTGTAGTTAGCATAACATGACATGTAATTAGCATAACACCCCACCCTTAGTGCGGTGAATCACCTTACGAATGTGGAGAGTACCGTTAGGGTAGGCATAGCGACGACCCTTAGCTGACCTGTAGTTAGCATAACATGACCTGTAATTAGCATAACACCCCACCCTTAGTGCGGTGAATCACCTTACGAATGTGGAGAGTACCGTTAGGGTAGGCATAGCGACGACCCTTAGCTGACCTGTAATTAGCATAACATGACATGTAATTAGCATAACACCCCACCCTTAGTGCGGTGAATCACCTTACGAATGTGGAGAGTACCGTTAGGGTAGGCATAGCGACGACCCTTAGCTGACCTGTAATTAGCATAACATGACATGTAATTAGCATAACACCCCACCCTTAGTGCGGTGAATCACCTTACGAATGTGGAGGGTACCGTTAGGGTAGGCATAGCGACGACCCTTAGCTGACCTGTAATTAGCATAACATGACATGTAATTAGCATAACACCCCACCCTTAGTGCGGTGAATCACCTTACGAATGTGGAGGGTACCGTTAGGGTAGGCATAGCGACGACCCTTAGCTGACCTGTAGTTAGCATAACATGACCTGTAATTAGCATAACACCCCACCCTTAGTGCGGTGAATCACCTTACGAATGTGGAGAGTACCGTTAGGGTAGGCATAGCGACGACCCTTAGCTGACCTGTAATTAGCATAACATGACATGTAATTAGCATAACACCCCACCCTTAGTGCTGTGAATCACCTTACGAATGTGGAGGGTACCGTTAGGGTAGGCATAGCGACGACCCTTAGCTGACCTGTAATTAGCATAACATGACATGTAATTAGCATAACACCCCACCCTTAGTGCGGTGACATGTAATTAGCAATCACCTTACGAATGTGGAGGGTACCGTTAGGGTAGGCATAGCGACGACCCTTAGCTGACCTGTAATTAGCATAACATGACATGTAATTAGCATAACACCCCACCCTTAGTGCGGTGAATCACCTTACGAATGTGGAGGGTACCGTTAGGGTAGGCATAGCGATGACCCTTAGCTGACCTGCAATTAGCATAACATACCTGTAATTAGCATAACACCCCACCCTTAGTGCTGTGAATCACCTTACGAATGGGGAGGGTACTGTTAGGGTAGGCATAGCGATGACCCTTAGCTGACCTGTAATTAGCATAACACCCCGCCCTTAGTGCGGTGAATCACCTTACGAATGTGGAGGGTACTGTTAGGGTAGGCATAGCGACGAACCTTAGCTGACCTGTAATTAGCATATATGACATGCAATTAGCATAACACCCTGTCCTTACTGCGGTGAATCACCTTATGAATGTGGAGGGTACCATAAGTGTAGGCATAACGACGACCCTTAGCTGACCTGTAATTAGCATAACATGACATGTAATTAGCATAACACCCCACCCTTAGTGCGGTGAATCACCTTACGAATGTGGAGGGTACCGTTAGGGTAGGCATAGCGACGACCCTTAGCTGACCTGTAGTTAGCATAATATGACATGTAATTAGCATAACACCCAGCCCTTAGCAAGTTAGTGCGGTGAATCACCTTACGAATGTGGAGGGTACCGTTAGGGTAGGCATAGCGACGACCCTTAGCTGGCCTGTAATTAGCATAATGATAATGTAAACTGATAACAGAAACAAATAAAGCACACTGATAATGTAAACTGATAACAATGGAACACATAAAGCACACTGATAATGTAAACTGATAACAATGGAACACATAAAGCACACTGATGATGTAAACTGATAACAATGGAACAAATAAAGCACACTGATAATGTAAACTGATAACAATGGAACACATAAAGCACACTGATGATATAAACTGATAACAATGGAACAAATAAAGCACACTGATGATGTAAACTGATAACAATGGAACAAATAAAGCACACTGATAATGTAAACTGATAACAATGGAACAAATAAAGCACACTGATAATGTAAACTGATAATAATGGAACAAATAAAGCACACTGATGATGTAAACTGATAACAATGGAACAAATAAAGCACACTGATGATGTAAACTGATAACAATGGAACAAATAAAGCACACTGATAATGTAAACTGATAACAATGGAACAAATAAAGCACACTGATAATGTAAACTGATAACAATGGAACAAATAAAGCACACTGATAATGTAAACTGATAATAATGGAACAAATAAAGCACACTGATGATGTAAACTGATAACAATGGAACAAATAAAGCACACTGATGATGTAAACTGATAACAATGGAACAAATAAAGCACACTGATGATGTAAACTGATAACAATGGAACAAATAAAGCACACTGATAATGTAAACTGATAACAATGGAACAAATAAAGCACACTGATGATGTAAACTGATAATAATGGAACAAATAAAGCACACTGATGATGTAAACTGATAACAATGGAACAAATAAAGCACACTGATGATGTAAACTGATAACAATGAAACAAATAAAGCACACTGATAATGTAAACTGATAATAATGGAACAAATAAAGCACACTGATAATGTAAACTGATAACAATGGAACAAATAAAGCACACTGATGATGTAAACTGATAACAATGGAACAAATAAAGCACACTGATGATGTAAACTGATAATAATGGAACAAATAAAGCACACTGATAATGTAAACTGATAACAATGGAACAAATAAAGCACACTGATGATGTAAACTGATAACAATGGAACAAATAAAGCACACTGATGATGTAAACTGATAACAATGGAACAAATAAAGCACACTGATAATGTAAACTGATAATAACAGCACACTGATAATGTAAACTGATAACAATGGAACAAATAAAGCACACTGATGATGTAAACTGATAATAATGGAACAAATAAAGCACACTGATGATGTAAACTGATAATAATGGAACAAATAAAGCACACTGATAATGTAAACTGTAACAGAAACAAATAAAGCACACTGATAATGTAAACTGATAATAATGGAACAAATAAAGCACACTGATGATGTAAACTGATAATAATGGAACAAATAAAGCACACTGATGATGTAAACTGATAATAATGGAACAAATAAAGCACACTGATGATGTAAACTGATAATAATGGAACAAATAAAGCACACTGATGATCCTTGTAAACCTGATAATAATGCAAATAAAGCACACGCCCTGATGTAAACTGATAACAATGGAACAAATAAAGCACACTGATGATGTAAACTGATAATAATGGAACAAATAAAGCACACTGATGATGTAAACTGATAACAATGGAACAAATAAAGCACACTGATGATGTAAACTGATAATAATGGAACAAATAAAGCACACTGATAATGTAAACTGATAATAACAGAAACAAATAAAGCACACTGATGATGTAAACTGATAACAATGGAACAAATAAAGCACACTGATGATGTAAACTGATAATAATGGAACAAATAAAGCACACTGATGATGTAAACTGATAATAATGGAACAAATAAAGCACACTGATGATGTAAACTGATAACAATGGAACAAATAAAGCACACTGATGATGTAAACTGATAACAATGGAACAAATAAAGCACACTGATGATGTAAACTGATAACAATGGAACAAATAAAGCACACTGATGATGTAAACTGATAATAATGGAACAAATAAAGCACACTGATGATGTAAACTGATAACAATGGAACAAATAAAGCACACTGATGATGTAAACTGATAATAATGGAACAAATAAAGCACACTGATAATGTAAACTGATAATAACAGAACAAATAAAGCACACTGATAATGTAAACTGATAATAATGGAACAAATAAAGCACACTGATGATGTAAACTGATAATAATGGAACAAATAAAGCACACTGATGATGTAAACTGATAATAATGGAACAAATAAAGCACACTGATGATGTAAACTGATAACAGTTACAAATAAAGCACACTGATGATGTAAACTGATAACAATGGAACAAATAAAGCACACTGATGATGTAAACTGATAATAATGGAACAAATAAAGCACACTGATGATGTAAACTGATAACAATGGAACAAATAAAGCACACTGATGATGTAAACTGATAATAATAGAACAAATAAAGCACACTGATGATGTAAACTGATAACAATGGAACAAATAAGGCACACTGATAATGTGAACTTAATAATGAAACAAACAAGGGCATCGCCGAGCGGCAGATATGTCCTTTGCCGGCTACGCCCTGTACCTGCCCCGCCCTGTGACCTTTGCCAGTTACACCCTGTACATGCCCCGCCCTGTACCTCCCTTCCCCCTCACATCTTAGGTCCCCGTCCTCCTTGTGACCTTTGCCAGTTACACCCTGTACATGCCCCGCCCTGTACCTCCCTTCCCCCTCACATCTTAGGTCCCCGTCCTCCTTGTGACCTTTGCCAGTTACACCCTGTACATGCCCCGCCCTGTACCTCCCTTCCCCCTCACATCTTAGGTCCCCGTCCTCCTTGTGACCTTTGCCAGTTACACCCTGTACATGCCCCGCCCTGTACCTCCCTTCTCCGTCACATCTTAGGTCCCCGTCCTCCTTGTGACCTTTGCCAGTTACACCCTGTACATGCCCCGCCCTGTACCTCCCTTCCCCCTCACATCTTAGGTCCCCGTCCTCCTTGTGACCTTTGCCAGTTACACCCTGTACATGCCCCGCCCTGTACCTCCCTTCCCCCTCACATCTTAGGTCCCCGTCCTCCTTGTGACCTTTGCCAGTTACACCCTGTACATGCCCCGCCCTGTACCTCCCTTCCCCCTCACATCTTAGGTCCCCGTCCTCCTTGTGACCTTTGCTAGTTACACCCTGTACATGCCCCGCCCTGTACCTCCCTTCCCCCTCACATCTTAGGTCCCCGTCCTCCTTGTGACCTTTGCCAGTTACACCCTGTACATGCCCCGCCCTGTACCTCCCTTCCCCGTCACATCTTAGGTCCCCGTCCTCCTTGTGACCTTTGCCAGTTACACCCTGTACATGCCCCGCCCTGTACCTCCCTTCCCCCTCACATCTTAGGTCCCCGTCCTCCTTGTGACCTTTGCCAGTTACGCCCTGTACATGCCCCGCCCTGTACCTCCCTTCCCCCTCACATCTTAGGTCCCCGTCCTCCTTGTGACCTTTGCCAGTTACACCCTGTACATGCCCCGCCCTGTACCTCCCTTCCCCCTCACATCTTAGGTCCCCGTCCTCCTTGTGACCTTTGCCAGTTACGCCCTGTACATGCCCCGCCCTGTACCTCCCTTCCCCCTCACATCTTAGGTCCCCGTCCTCCTTGTGACCTTTGCCAGTTACACCCTGTACATGCCCCGCCCTGTACCTCCCTTCCCCCTCACATCTTAGGTCCCCGTCCTCCTTGTGTCCTTTGCCAGTTACACCCTGTACATGCCCCGCCCTGTACCTCCCTTCCCCCTCACATCTTAGGTCCCCGTCCTCCTTGTGACCTTTGCCAGTTACACCCTGTACATGCCCCGCCCTGTACCTCCCTTCCCCCTCACATCTTAGGTCCCCGTCCTCCTTGTGACCTTTGCCAGTTACACCCTGTACATGCCCCGCCCTGTACCTCCCTTCCCCCTCACATCTTAGGTCCCCGTCCTCCTTGTGACCTTTGCCAGTTACACCCTGTACATGCCCCGCCCTGTACCTCCCTTCCCCCTCACATCTTAGGTCCCCGTCCTCCTTGTGACCTTTGCCAGTTACACCCTGTACCTGCCCCGCCCTGTACCTCCCTTCCCCCTCACATCTTAGGTCCCCGTCCTCCTTGTGACCTTTGCCAGTTACACCCTGTACATGCCCCGCCCTGTACCTCCCTTCTCCCTCACATCTTAGGTCCCCGTCCTCCTTGTGACCTTTGCCAGTTACACCCTGTACCTGCCCCGCCCTGTACCTCCCTTCCCCGTCACATCTTAGGTCCCCGTCCTCCTTGTGACCTTTGCCAGTTACACCCTGTACATGCCCCGCCCTGTACCTCCCTTCCCCCTCACATCTTAGGTCCCCGTCCTCCTTGTGACCTTTGCCATTTACACCCTGTACATGCCCCGCCCTGTACCTCCCTTCCCCCTCACATCTTAGGTCCCCGTCCTCCTTGTGACCTTTGCCAGTTACACCCTGTACCTGCCCCGCCCTGTACCTCCCTTCCCCGTCACATCTTAGGTACATGCCCCTTGCCCTGTACCTCATGCCTTACCCCCTTCCCCGTCACATCTTAGGTCCCCGTCCTCCTTGTGACCTTTGCTAGTTACACCCTGTACATGCCCCGCCCTGTACCTCCCTTCCCCGTCACATCTTAGGTCCCCGTCCTCCTTGTGACCTTTGCTAGTTACACCCTGTACATGCCCCGCCCTGTACCTCCCTTCTCCGTCACATCTTAGGTCCCCGTCCTCCTTGTGACCTTTGGGTGATGCACCTACACACCCTTGACTGGGTGCAAATCGTTTTCCGGGATGCACACCCTTAATTGGTGGGGTGCACACCCTTGACACTGAGACATGTCTGCCGCTCGGTGACATTTAAGCCCCACATGGCACATTTTGAGCTAGAATGTCTTTTACTTTTAGTATTAGACCCCCTCCTTTACCGGGATGAACACCCTTAATTAGTGGGGTGTACACCCTTAATGGGGTGTACACCCTTAACTCGGAGATATGTCTGCCGCTCTGCGACATTAAAATCCCACGTAGCATAATTTGTACTGCAATGTCTACATGTCTGCCGCTCGGCGACATTGTATTTCCGAGGGATAATTTATATACGAATGTGCTATATACTCTTAGTGCCACATCCTCACACAAAATTTTAAGGGATTCTGTCTTCTAGTTCACGAGATACAGCTTGGACAAGAAATATATAGCGCAAAGAAGGAAATTTCGGTTTTCAAGGTCACACTTCAAGGTCAAGGTCAAGATCGCTAATTTATTATCGGATGTTTTCTACTCTAGGTTATACAGTACCACACACAATCTGAAGCGCTTCTGTCAAGTACAAATGTGGAAAAAATGGCTGAAAACCCAATTTGTAGACCCCTACCACTTTCAAGGCCTACCAATCTCCGGGACCTTGATCTGTATGCCATCATCAGAACGGCCATAAGCCAAAGTACCTACGTGCCAAATTTGAAGACTATAAGACCAACGGTGTGGAAGTTATGGCCCCTTAAAGATTTTCGGTTTTCAAGGTCATACGCCAAGGTCAAGATGGTGAAAAAATTTGCGCGGATGCCTTCCTCTCATGGTGACACACCACCACACAAAATTTGAAGCGATTCGGTCAAGCGGTTTGAGAGATATCCTTGGGACAGACAGAAAAGAAAAAAAGAAGAAAAAGTTACATACACGAACGAAAACATACTCCTTTGCGATCGTAGATCAGCAAAGGACAATAATGTAAGCCGATAATAAAAGGGCAAGTAATCACATCATCATGTCTATAAGGAAAATGTCACAGGAAAATTGACTCCAACTCAGAATCACAAAGAGTGAGAGAGAGAGAGAGAGAGAGAGAGAGAGAGAGAGAGAGAGAGAGAGAGAGAGAGAGAGAGAGAGAGAGAGAGAGAGAGAGAGAGAGAGAGAGAGAGAGAGAGAGAGAGAGAGAGAGAGAGAGAGAGAGAGACACAGAGAGAGAGAGAGAGAGAGAGAGAGAGAGAGAGAGAGAGAGAGAGAGAGAGAGAGAGAGAGAGAGAGAGAGAGAGAGAGAGAGAGAGAGAGACAGAGAGAGAGAGAGAGACAGACAGAGAGTGAGAGAGACAGAGACAGAGAGACAGACACACAGAGAGACAGAGAGAGAGACAGAGACAGAGAGAGAGAGAGAGAGAGAGAGAGAGAGAGAGAGAGAGAGAGAGAGAGAGAGAGAGAGAGAGAGAGAGAGAGTGAGAGAGACAGAGACAGACAAAGACACACAGAGAGTGAGAGGGGAAAGAAAGATAGAGGGAGAAGAAAAGAAAGGGGAAGGAGGATGAAACATTGAAGATAGGGATACAGAAAGGAGATCATAAAAGCCTGTTCTTATTCCAACCCAGAAATCAATACAATGACGCAAGGCCTATTCATATACACTGTACATCTATACAATTACACAACATTCAAACAAAAGAAAAAAGAAAAAAATGGGAAAAACTTCAAAATTTATTTGGCAAATATTTCGGATTAGTGTCCTTTGACAATGCCCAGACTATCTCCTTCTGTACACTGTACATGTATATATTCATAAGCACACACAAAATGAAACAAGCGATACATTACATAACAAATCAAACACTGACTATACACAAACATAGGCACATGATCACACAAAGTATGCATGCATGTGCAAAACACACACACCTGCTCTGCATTGTCACTGTAGTGGATCCACACATGGATAAGATGTCCACAGTGTTGGTCACTAGCGATGTCACACTGCAGGCTGACCGATGCCTTTCTCACAGTGACCACAGTTCGTTATACCATGCAATACATAATACAATACAATACATAATAACAACAACAACAACATACGGCGCTGAATCTTGATAGAAATCAAATCAAAGCGCACACAAACGTTAGCATTCAAAGCGCATTCAAACACAAACGCAATACAACGCGAACACACACAGATAACATAAATGGAATATAGCAGAAACAGACCTAATGGCAAGAGAGAGAAGATAAAGAGAGAGGAGCTTTAATGACGGGGGAACAGGTGGGTTTTGAGGTTAGCTTTGAAAGCAGAGAGAGTCGGTCGCTGACGGAGGGAGAGCGGAAGTTTGTTCCAGGAGGTCGGTCCTGAGACAGCAAAAGAGCGCCGACCAACAGTTGAAAGCTTATACCTAGGGATCTGGAGAGAAAGAGGGTCAGAAACTGAACGTAAAGTGCGAGCTGGCGTATAGATGGAAATATTGTCACAGAGGTAAGATGGAGCAGCTTTATGAATAGATTTATAGCAAAGTGTGTTTAATTTATACTCAATTCTGTCTGCGACAGGAAGCCAGTGCAAAGAACGCAGAAGAGGGCTAACATGATCAAACTTTTTCTTCCTAAGGACAAGACGAGCAGCTGTGTTTTGAATACGCTGGAGACAAGATAGAGAAGAGACTGATAGGCCAGAAAGGAGAGCATTACAGTAGTCAATACGAGATAGGATGAGGGAAGTAACAAGTTTTGCTGTGGCTTCATCTGAGAGGTATTTACGAATATAGCCAATGCAACGAATTTGATAGTAGCAGGACTGACAGGTCTGAGTCAGGAAACTCTGCATGGAAAGAGTATTGTCCAAAGTGACACCTAAGTTTTTGACTGAGTCTGAGAGGGGAATGATATTGTTACCCAGTTGGATTGACTCTATGGAAACAGAGGCTAGTTTGTTTTTTGTCCCTACAAGCATTGCTTCGGTTTTTTCACCATTTAATTGAAGTTTATTTTGAACCATCCAATTTTGAATATCAATATAGCAGTTGTTACTTTCTGTAAGAATGGAATCTAGATCTTCAGGGGTTGTACTGTTTTGGAGTTGTGAGTCATCTGCATAGAAGTGATGTTTCATGTTGTGCTGATCGATGACATTGGCAAGAGGTGACGTATACAAAGTAAACAAGACAGGACCAAGCACAGACCCCTGGGGGACTCCACAAGAAAGCCTAACCTGTTCAGACTGACGACCATTGACCAGAACTGATTGAAAACGATCAGAAAGGTAAGAGGAAAACCAAGAAAGAGCAGGGCCCTTAATTCCAAAAGTATGTTCAAGACGAGACAGAAGAATGGAGTGGTCTATGGTATCAAAGGCAGCAGAGAGATCAAGAAGTGTCAAAAGAGAGATTTGACCAGCATCAGAAGCAAGTAAGAGGTCATTGACGATAATACACACACACCTGCTCTGTATTCACACTGTGGTGGATCCACACATGGATAAGATGTCCACAGTGTTGGACAGAGGCCACATCACATCGCAGGCTGACCGATGCCTTTCTCACAGTGACCACAGTTCATTATACCATACACTACATAATACAATACATAATACACACCCACCTGCTCTGTAAGGGTTGGCCATTGTGTCCACACATAGGTCACATTTCCAAACTGTTGGTCACTAGCCATGTCACATTGCAGGCTGACCGATGCCTTTCTCACAGTGACCACAGTTCATTATACCATACACTACATAATACAATACATAATACACACCCACCTGCTCTGTAAGGGTTGGCCATTGTGTGTCCACACAAAGGTCACATTTCCAAACTGTTGGTCACTAGCCATGTCACACTGCAGGCTGACCGATGCCTTTCTCACAGTGACCACAGTTCATTATACCATACACTACATAATACAATACATAATACACACCCACCTGCTCTGTAAGGGTTGGCCATTGTGTGTCCACACAAAGGTCACATTTCCAAACTGTTGGTCACTAGCCATGTCACACTGCAGGCTGACCGATGCCTTTCTCACAGTGACCACAGTTCGTCTCTCAGCCATCAGACCCAGGCCTGCCGCTATGTCCTCCGTGTGGTCACCATGGCAACTGACATCTTCGTCGTAGTAGTCTTCTGTCAATAGAAAAAGAAAAAAAAGAGAGAGAGAGAAATTATAAAATGGTGTTGTCATTGTATGTACCACAGCGGAACCCACTGAGACCTCAACAAAACATCCAGAATAAGGTGTGAAGTGGGAGGGGGCTGAATAAGGCAATGTTAATACTGACAAAGAAGGTGTGAAGTGGGAGGGGGCTGAATAAGGCAATGTTAATACTGACAACGAAGGTGTGAAGTGGGAGGGAGCTGAATAAGGCAATGTTAATACTGACAAAGAAGGTGTGAAGTGGGAGGGAGCTGAATAAGGCAGCAATGTTAATACTGACAAAGAAGGTGTGAAGTGGGAGGGGGCTGAATAAGGCAATGTTAATACTGACAAAGAAGGTGTGAAGTGGGAGGGGGCTGAATAAGGCAATGTTAATACTGACAAAGAAGGTGTGAAGTGGGAGGGGGCTGAATAAGGCAATGTTAATACTGACAAAGAAGGTGTGAAGTGGGAGGGAGCTGAATAAGGCAATGTTAATACTGACAAAGAAGGTGTGAAGTGGGAGGGGGCTGAATAAGGCAATGTTAATACTGACAAAGAAGGTGTGAAGTGGGAGGGGGCTGAATAAGGCAATGTTAATACTGACAAAGAAGGTGTGAAGTGGGAGGGGGCTGAATAAGGCAATGTTAATACTGACAAAGAAGGTGTGAAGTGGGAGGGGGCTGAATAAGGCAATGTTAATACTGACAAAGAAGGTGTGAAGTGGGAGGGGGCTGAATAAGGCAATGTTAATACTGACAAAGAAGGTGTGAAGTGGGAGGGGGCTGAATAAGGCAATGTTAATACTGACAACGAAGGTGTGAAGTGGGAGGGGGCTGAATAAGGCAATGTTAATACTGACAACGAAGGTGTGAAGTGGGAGGGGGCTGAATAAGGCAGGCAATGTTAATACTGACAAAGAAGGTGAATGAAGTGACAAAGAAGGAGGGGGCTGAATAAGGCAATGTTAATACTGACAAAGAAGGTGTGAAGTGGGAGGGGGCTGAATAAGGCAATGTTAATACTGACAAAGAAGGTGTGAAGTGGGAGGGGGCTGAATAAGGCAATGTTAATACTGACAAAGAAGGTGTGAAGTGGGAGGGGGCTGAATAAGGCAATGTTAATACTGACAAAGAAGGTGTGAAGTGGGAGGGGGCTGAATAAGGCAATGTTAATACTGACAAAGAAGGTGTGAAGTGGGAGGGGGCTGAATAAGGCAGGCATGTTAATACTGACAAAGAAGGTGTGAAGTGGGAGGGGGCTGAATAAGGCAATGTTAATACTGACAACGAAGGTGTGAAGTGGGAGGGGGCTGAATAAGGCAATGTTAATACTGACAAAGAAGGTGTGAAGTGGGAGGGGGCTGAATAAGGCAATGTTAATACTGACAAAGAAGGTGTGAAGTGGGAGGGGGCTGAATAAGGCAATGTTAATACTGACAAAGAAGGTGTGAAGTGGGAGGGAGCTGAATAAGGCAATGTTAATACTGACAAAGAAGGTGTGAAGTGGGAGGGGGCTGAATAAGGCAATGTTAATACTGACAAAGAAGGTGTGAAGTGGGAGGGGGCTGAATAAGGCAATGTTAATACTGACAAAGAAGGTGTGAAGTGGGAGGGGGCTGAATAAGGCAATGTTAATACTGACAAAGAAGGTGTGAAGTGGGAGGGGGCTGAATAAGGCAATGTTAATACTGACAAAGAAGGTGTGAAGTGGGAGGGGGCTGAATAAGGCAATGTTAATACTGACAAAGAAGGTGTGAAGTGGGAGGGGGCTGAATAAGGCAATGTTAATACTGACAAAGAAGGTGTGAAGTGGGAGGGGGCTGAATAAGGCAATGTTAATACTGACAAAGAAGGTGTGAAGTGGGAGGGGGCTGAATAAGGCAATGTTAATACTGACAAAGAAGGTGTGAAGTGGGAGGGGGCTGAATAAGGCAATGTTAATACTGACAAAGAAGGTGTGAAGTGGGAGGGGGCTGAATAAGGCAGGCAATGTTAATACTGACAAAGAAGGTGTGAAGTGGGAGGGGGCTGAATAAGGCAATGTTAATACTGACAAAGAAGGTGTGAAGTGGGAGGGGGCTGAATAAGGCAATGTTAATACTGACAAAGAAGGTGTGAAGTGGGAGGGAGCTGAATAAGGCAATGTTAATACTGACAAAGAAGGTGTGAAGTGGGAGGGGGCTGAATAAGGCAATGTTAATACTGACAAAGAAGGTGTGAAGTGGGAGGGAGCTGAATAAGGCAATGTTAATACTGACAAAGAAGGTGTGAAGTGGGAGGGGGCTGAATAAGGCAGGCAATGTTAATACTGACAAAGAAGGTGTGAAGTGGGAGGGGGCTGAATAAGGCAGGCAATGTTAATACTGACAAAGAAGGTGTGAAGTGGGAGGGGGCTGAATAAGGCAATGTTAATACTGACAACGAAGGTGTGAAGTGGGAGGGGGCTGAATAAGGCAGGCAATGTTAATACTGACAAAGAATGTGTGAAGTGGGAGGGGACTGAATAAGGCAATGTTAATACTGACAAAGAAGGTGTGAAGTGGGAGGGGGCTGAATAAGGCAATGTTAATACTGACAAAGAAGGTGTGAAGTGGGAGGGGGCTGAATAAGGCAATGTTAATACTGACAAAGAAGGTGTGAAGTGGGAGGGGGCTGAATAAGGCAATGTTAATACTGACAAAGAAGGTGTGAAGTGGGAGGGGGCTGAATAAGGCAATGTTAATACTGACAAAGAAGGTGTGAAGTGGGAGGGGGCTGAATAAGGCAATGTTAATACATACTGACAAAGAAGGTGTGAAGTGGGAGGGGGCTGAATAAGGCAGGCAATGTTAATACTGACAAAGAAGGTGTGAAGTGGGAGGGGGCTGAATAAGGCAATGTTAATACTGACAAAGAAGGTGTGAAGTGGGAGGGGGCTGAATAAGGCAATGTTAATACTGACAAAGAAGGTGTGAAGTGGGAGGGGGCTGAATAAGGCAATGTTAATACTGACAAAGAAGGTGTGAAGTGGGAGGGGGCTGAATAAGGCAATGTTAATACTGACAAAGAAGGTGTGAAGTGGGAGGGGGCTGAATAAGGCAGGCAATGTTAATACTGACAAAGAAGGTGTGAAGTGGGAGGGGGCTGAATAAGGCAGGCAATGTTAATACTGACAAAGAAGGTGTGAAGTGGGAGGGGGCTGAATAAGGCAGGCAATGTTAATACTGACAAAGAAGGTGTGAAGTGGGAGGGGGCTGAATAAGGCAATGTTAATACTGACAAAGAAGGTGTGAAGTGGGAGGGGGCTGAATAAGGCAATGTTAATACTGACAAAGAAGGTGTGAAGTGGGAGGGGGCTGAATAAGGCAATGTTAATACTGACAAAGAAGGTGTGAAGTGGGAGGGGGCTGAATAAGGCAATGTTAATACTGACAAAGAAGGTGTGAAGTGGGAGGGGGCTGAATAAGGCAATGTTAATACTGACAAAGAAGGTGTGAAGTGGGAGGGGGCTGAATAAGGCAATGTTAATACTGACAAAGAAGGTGTGAAGTGGGAGGGGGCTGAATAAGGCAATGTTAATACTGACAAAGAAGGTGTGAAGTGGGAGGGGGCTGAATAAGGCAGGCAATGTTAATACTGACAAAGAAGGTGTGAAGTGGGAGGGGGCTGAATAAGGCAATGTTAATACTGACAAAGAAGGTGTGAAGTGGGAGGGGGCTGAATAAGGCAATGTTAATACTGACAAAGAAGGTGTGAAGTGGGAGGGGGCTGAATAAGGCAATGTTAATACTGACAAAGAAGGTGTGAAGTGGGAGGGGGCTGAATAAGGCAATGTTAATACTGACAAAGAAGGTGTGAAGTGGGAGGGGGCTGAATAAGGCAATGTTAATACTGACAAAGAAGGTGTGAAGTGGGAGGGGGCTGAATAAGGCAATGTTAATACTGACAAAGAAGGTGTGAAGTGGGAGGGGGCTGAATAAGGCAATGTTAATACTGACAAAGAAGGTGTGAAGTGGGAGGGGGCTGAATAAGGCAATGTTAATACTGACAAAGAAGGTGTGAAGTGGGAGGGAGCTGAATAAGGCAATGTTAATACTGACAAAGAAGGTGTGAAGTGGGAGGGGGCTGAATAAGGCAATGTTAATACTGACAAAGAAGGTGTGAAGTGGGAGGGAGCTGAATAAGGCAATGTTAATACTGACACTGAAGGTGTGAAGTGGGAGGGGGCTGAATAAGGCAATGTTAATACTGACAAAGAAGGTGTGAAGTGGGAGGGAGCTGAATAAGGCAATGTTAATACTGACAAAGAAGGTGTGAAGTGGGAGGGGGCTGAATAAGGCAATGTTAATACTGACAAAGAAGGTGTGAAGTGGGAGGGGGCTGAATAAGGCAATGTTAATACTGACAAAGAAGGTGTGAAGTGGGAGGGGGCTGAATAAGGCAATGTTAATACTGACAAAGAAGGTGTGAAGTGGGAGGGAACTGAATAAGGCACTTACAATAGACAAATGTCTCACTCTCAGTGAAGTGGGAAGGAGTCTTATAAGGGCGGTTCCACTGTACTACAGTAATACTAATTTCCATTTTTTTTAAAGAAAGAAAATTTCAGTTTTCAATGTCCTTCAATGTACAAAACTCTACAAAGAAGGAGTCTCAGATGGAAAAGGACAGAGAGTACCAGTGAACATGAGACACAAACTAGCACCACCAGAGTGGAACTCACTTCCACCTGAGGCACCAGTGAACATGAGAGACAAACTAGGACCACCAGAGTGGAACTCACTTCCACCTGAGGCACCAGTGAACATGGAGGCACCAGAACTCCCTTCCAAGATGAGACACAAACTAGGACCACCAGAGTGGAACTCACTTCCACCTGAGGCACCAGTGAACATGACACAAACTAGGACCACCAGAGTGGAACTCCCTTCCACCTGAGGCACCAGTGAACATGAGACAAACTAGGACCACCAGAGTGGAACTCCCTTCCACCTGAGGCACCAGTGAACATGAGACACAAACTAGGACCACCAGAGTGGAACTCACTTCCACCTGAGGCACCAGTGAACATGAGACACAAACTATGACCACCAGAGTGGAACTCCCTTCCACCTGAGGCACCAGTGAACATGAGGGACACAAACTAGGACCACCAGAGTGGAACTCACTTCCACCTGAGGCACCAGTGAACATGAGACACAAACTAGGACCACCAGAGTGGAACTCACTTCCACCTGAGGCACCAGTGAAGAACATGAGACACAAACTAGGACCACCAGAGTGGAACTCACTTCCACCTGAGGCACCAGTGAACATGAGACACAAACTAGGACCACCAGAGTGGAACTCACTTCCACCTGAGGCACCAGTGAACATGAGACACAAACTAGGACCACCAGAGTGGAACTCACTTCCACCTGAGGCACCAGTGAACATGAGACACAAACTAGGACCACCAGAGTGGAACTCACTTCCACCTGAGGCACCAGTGAACATGAGACACAAACTAGGACCACCAGAGTGGAACTCCCTTCCACCTGAGGCACCAGTGAACATGAGACACAAACTAGGACCACCAGAGTGGAACTCCCTTCCACCTGAGGCACCAGTGAACATGAGACACAAACTAGGACCACCAGAGTGGAACTCACTTCCACCTGAGGCACCAGTGAACATGAGACACAAACTAGGACCACCAGAGTGGAACTCACTTCCACCTGAGGCACCAGTGAACATGAGACACAAACTATGACCACCAGAGTGGAACTCACTTCCACCTGAGGCACCAGTGAACATGAGACACAAACTATGACCACCAGAGTGGAACTCCCTTCCACCTGAGGCACCAGTGAACATGAGACACAAACTAGGACCACCAGAGTGGAACTCACTTCCACCTGAGGCACCAGTGAACATGAGACACAAACTATGACCACCAGAGTGGAACTCACTTCCACCTGAGGCACCAGTGAACATGAGACACAAACTAGGACCACCAGAGTGGAACTCACTTCCACCTGAGGCACCAGTGAACATGAGACACAAACTAGGACCACCAGAGTGGAACTCACTTCCACCTGAGGCACCAGTGAACATGAGACACAAACTAGGACCACCAGAGTGGAACTCACTTCCACCTGAGGCACCAGTGAACATGAGACACAAACTAGGACCACCAGAGTGGAACTCACTTCCACCTGAGGCACCAGTGAACATGAGACACAAACTAGGACCACCAGAGTGGAACTCACTTCCACCTGAGGCACCAGTGAACATGAGACACAAACTAGGACCACCAGAGTGGAACTCCCTTCCACCTGAGGCACCAGTGAACATGAGACACAAACTAGGACCACCAGAGTGGAACTCACTTCCACCTGAGGCACCAGTGAACATGAGACACAAACTAGGACCACCAGAGTGGAACTCACTTCCACCTGAGGCACCAGTGAACATGAGACACAAACTAGGACCACCAGAGTGGAACTCACTTCCACCTGAGGCACCAGTGAACATGAGACACAAACTAGGACCACCAGAGTGGAACTCACTTCCACCTGAGGCACCAGTGAACATGAGACACAAACTAGGACCACCAGAGTGGAACTCCCTTCCACCTGAGGCACCAGTGAACATGAGACACAAACTAGGACCACCAGAGTGGAACTCACTTCCACCTGAGGCACCAGTGAACATGAGACACAAACTAGGACCACCAGAGTGGAACTCCCTTCCACCTGAGGCACCAGTGAACATGAGACACAAACTAGGACCACCAGAGTGGAACTCACTTCCACCTGAGGCACCAGTGAACATGAGACACAAACTAGGACCACCAGAGTGGAACTCACTTCCACCTGAGGCACCAGTGAACATGAGACACAAACTAGGACCACCAGAGTGGAACTCACTTCCACCTGAGGCACCAGTGAACATGAGACACAAACTAGGACCACCAGAGTGGAACTCACTTCCACCTGAGGCACCAGTGAACATGAGGGACACAAACTAGGACCACCAGAGTGGAACTCACTTCCACCTGAGGCACCAGAGAACATGAGACACAAACTATGACCACCAGAGTGGAACTCACTTCCACCTGAGGCACCAGAGAACATGAGACACAAACTATGACCACCAGAGTGGA